>JAAAKE020143970.1:0-13227 GCA_010014785.2 Anisolabis maritima | reverse complement strand
TTTTTCCATTTTTGGAGAGAGAACCTAAAGATATTTTAAAGAAATTTTTCACGATCTATAAACTTATTTTATCAGAGCTCAAAAATGTTATAAAAACGATTATATTTTTTAAACGAATAAGTAGGCAAAGAATTAATTATTAATCAAATATTGCATTTTAATTAGGCTTAGAATATATTTTTTTGCAACATCTTTCACCCTGGAGTCGGCCAAGGACAATTTTTTTTTCAATTAAATATCTGTGCCAAAAGTAAATGGGTTGTTGTGTCTTCTTTTAGAATTGCCACAATAAAAAAAAAAAAGAAAAATTTCACCTAGTTAATAAATGTTTCGATTAGAAAATATTCTTATATTTAAAAATTGTTAAATATTTTTAATATGTTATGGCTTTCTTAAAGTGAAAAATATTGTGTTCATTGCGGCATATTATAATAATATTTAATGGTAAGATGAAAGTTTTAGGATCATGAAAAAACTTCCAAATTACTAGAAGTGTCCTTACGTTGAGATGTTACAGGACCCTAAAAAAAAATCTTGTAGCAAAATCTGGAACCACTCATCGGAGAAGAACGAAGCTTTACAAATTTATTATAGACCTAGAAGAGCCTAAGAAGCTATTACAATTTGGAGTGAATCGGTTGGCCTCCCAATATTTTTAAAGAAGTATGATTTGTTCGACACTCCCTGGAACAAATCTTTGGAAGTGGAAAAAATTAAGACGTTTGTCTTCAGGCCTCGACCAAATTTCATAACAATCCAGTTGAAGGAATTTATTCCTAAAAATTTTAGTATAAGATAATAAACCTACGTTATTATATAGAGAAAGCAACAAAAAATATTCATATAAACAATAGCAATTTAAAAATACTAAAAATAAATAATAATAATGATTTGCATACTCATTATTAAGGAATAGGAGAATATAAATATTCCATATTCCCAGGGTTAATGATATGCCTCGCATTGTTAAAGAAGTTTTGCAACCTTGTCTATTTTTATCAAATTATAATGATTTTATTTTATATAAAATCATTCTTACTTGAGGAGGGGCTCGCCTCCCAATTTCTTAACATTCTCTCTCTCTCTTGAGTTATCGGAATATTCGACCAACAATCGGCCCATCGTTTTATTAATTTCTTCTCTTGAATGTTTTATTTATAACCAGTACTTTTTTTTCCCCCCCGAGGTTTTTTTTTTGCCAAACTAACATTAACCTCTACAACCAGGAGAGGGGAGGCGTTTGTTATACAAGTTTCAAAGGGTCGTTGGGCCTTCTAGGAGAGAAAAATGTTCCCACAGCCCCTCGAGCTTCTACATCTCCGACTGAAAATATCGGCCCAAGTGAGTTTGTCTCGCTATCCGTTCACAGATCTAAAATATTATTTACACAAGGAAAGAGGCAGAAAATGTTAATTAAAATGCCGTTATGTGCTTTTTGATTGAGATTCCAGCAAAATAGTTTAGCTATTGTATTTGGAGTGTAACGTGTTAAATGGGTATTCAATAAAAAATTCCAACTATTTCATCATGTATAAACCGAATAATCTCAATTTATTCCTGGCCTCTCTATTTGGATGGGAAAAATAAAAGGTTCTAAAACTCACTATTAATATGTATTGATAGTAAGGCCGAAGTGGTCCTTTATTTTAAGTCCATATCTGAAAAATCAAGATATCTCCTCAAATGTTAAAATAATACTTTAACAAAATTGTTTTAATCATTTTAAACAACTTTTGTTTGAAAAAAAATTATCTTCTACTCTTTGGAGTAGCGATCGGCAACTGATGAGAATATTTTTGTAGTCCGTAGGAAGTTCAGTTGCAAATTTTAATGCATAGACTATATGTAGGTGTAAAGCACAAATGGAAATTATAATTAAATACATACACTGATAATAAATAAATAAAAGTATAATGATCTTTAGTATAAAAAGTTTTATATCCTATCTTATTTAATGTATGTGTTGGGGGTGAGATTTCAAATTTTGAGTCACTGATTAGTGCATTCCAAAAGGTTGGCGACCTCTGCTTTAGAATATTCTATTTAAAAGACCCTAAAAAATATTCGTTTAAAATGAGAATGATGATCAAAACAGCTTTGTATATAAGTATTATTTTAACATTTGAGTAGATATTTTGATTTCTCATGTTGGGACTTCAAATCAACTCGTCTGGATCGATAATTGTCAAAAGTTTATTTTATGCTGTCCTCTCTTGGGCCAATATTTTCAGTCGGAGATGTAGAAGATTGAGGGGCTATGGGAACATTTTTCCTTGAATAAAAGCTTATAATGTTATATATATTCTCTCTCTTTTGAAGAAAATATATAAGTGGCAATAAAAAAATAATAAAAAAATAGCAGCAGCAGTAGCAATCAATTATTTATATTTTATATCATTTTATATTGCTAGTTTTCGGATTAGGTGTTGATATTGATCGATAATAAATTATTGTATTAACTATTTGTAGTGATAGATATGCAGAAGGGACGCTATAATTGTCTCTGCTCTGTTTCAATTCATGGCCCTTTCAGTATAGTATTTTCAAACTTTTTCTATATCCCTTGAGTCTATAAAATTGGGTGTGGGTTCGGAAAAATTATTTAAATCAATTGATGTAAATAAATATACCTGGATAATACGAATCGTAAAAAATTTGATTTCATTTAACAGAAATAGACCTTTGAGAAGGGTCTTCTACTAAATCCCCAATTGAGACTAAACCTTATATGCAATTTTGCATATTTTGAGAAGTCATTTGTCATTTTGAGTCACTCCAAAGGACGTCATAGAAGGAGGACTGAAAATTGATAAATTCTGAATTATGTGGATAATTAAAATCAATTATTGATAAATAAGTTGAATAAATTATTTAATGTAAAAAAGGCACTATTAAATAAACTACATAAATAAATAAATGTAAATGGCTATTTCAAAAGTCACTTACAGACGTAGAAAAATTTAATAATTCAATTATTTCAGATTAAATATAAGAAATACTGGCATGTTAAATTAACTTTCGAACAATTATTCATTTTTATCTCTTTGTTAATACGATCAATTTTCTTTGCGTTTAATTAACAATATTAAAAATAAAAAAGTTAACCTTTAAAGTCAGAGGGAGCTATCAGCCATGCAAACAACCTTTCCTCCTCACTCCTCTCTACTATATATATATATATATATAGGGACATAAAAACATCGGCTGACAGGTGTTTCAAAAATTCTGACGCGAATACATCCCACACCCCAACATCACGAGGGATTTATAGCCAAAACAAAAAGAAGAAAAAATCCCAGACGCATTCGCATTACGTTTTCAATTATTTTATATATATTTTAGTCACGAGTTAAATTTTATTATCTTGTCTAGAATTATTAAAAAATTAATTTCATATAGTATTTAAAGCGTAGAATTTAAGAGCCATGAACTCAATCGCTACATCGTATGAAGACAAAATCTTATTCTTTCTCAAATTTCTTAATTATGCAAATACTTTTTATGTCCTAGGAATGGAGGTGTTGTAATCTCACCAACCAATTTTGAGATATTTGTCAAACGAATTTTCAAAATGAAAAAATTTGTTTGAGTGAATTTTTATGCAATATTCCATTTAATTTTCATACGTAAAAATTTTCTCAATATTATCAACTTTTGTAAGATTAGTGAAAGGGGTTTATGGAAATGAATTTCTCTACTTCACTTTATTTTATTTTTAACTAAGAATATAAATATAAAATAAGAACCACAAACAGAACCCTAAATCAAAAGATTAATTTTCCGGTTCTTGTATTTTAAATTCAATTTTTTTCCAAAAGGATTCGAGTTTGTAATTGAAGTTCCTTGGGATGCGGGCGAGTGAATAAAAAAGTAAAAACTAATTTTTGTTAAACATTGTAAACTGTAAAATCGTTTTATCTGCCTGTACAAAATTTGGCACTTGATATGGCATATTTCCTGAACTAGAGATGTGAATGTGTGTTTTTAAATAAATAAATTCAAACCAGCCTATAGGCACAAGTCCTCGGTGGCTAGCCCCATGAAAATACACATTTTGGCCTGTATTCAGAAACGTTCTTAAGAAAAATCTTCTCTTAATTCTACAATACTAAGTTTTTTAAATAATATTTTTACTACTATATATGAAATATATAGTGAGAACATATTGCAATTGCAAAAAAAAAAAAAAAAAAAACCCATGTCATTAAACTTGAGACTCGTAGAATTACTACCCACCAACACGAAACTTACTTTGTAACTAATGATTAAACAGAAAAGTACAAAAATAACATTTTTTTTTTATAAAATAGTTAAATATATATAGGGCTAATACAAATAAAACTGGAGCGCTAGTGGAACTAAAGTATCATTAATCATGGGAAATAAAATTTTCAATGAGCAGCACCCCAGGCATCTTTATTTGTCTTATTTATTTATCCAACAATTTTATAAAAAAAGTTTTTTTTTCTCTTTCTTGTGGATTTTTAATAAAAGCGTTTTGTTATATTTTAAAAGAAGTGCTTTTTTTTTTCTTTAAGGTCATTCTCGATCTATCTCTAATTAAAACGTAAAAGATTCTTTTAGGAAAGAAATTAGCTGTATACAGCTACAGGCCTAGATAATATAAAATGTTATCGTACGGAAATGCAAAATAAAAAGAGAGAGTATTTTTATCTGTCCTGTTTAGGGTCCCCCATATATCGGCGTCCTAACGGTCGATATCCCCGGGTGCGGGTTTTGCCTCAACTCTCTCAAGGTCGTTCGTTCGTTAGAAACGTAGGTGCATTCCGACGACAGTCGCTTCCGTGTCTCTCTTTCTCACTCATGATCTAAATGGACCAAGCCAACGACGTCGTCGGCTAATAGATATATTTAAATACGAATAAATAAATATTTATTAGTTCTTGACGGCAATTTTTCTTCTAAAAAAGATCCTAGTTTGTTTATTTTTAAGAAATAAATGAAATTTATAATTTTACTTTTAAAATACCAGACCAGAGCCCGTATTTTGATATAAACGTATAATCTTCTATATTAAGAATATTATATATAGCCCCCTTGTTCTTTGATGTGCAGATGTGAGATCATGATCTAAAGGTCTTCCTATCCTGAAATTTATTTAAATTATTTTGATGATCATTTCATTTAAATAAACATGGATGAAATTGAAATGCCGAAAAATATTTTTAGGAGTTACAACGTATGAATAATTGTAAAATTCAAGTTTTTGATTTTAATATAAAAAAATTATTTTATATATATATAAGGCCGGATTCATAGCTTATGTTTTAATAGATAATCTTAATGCATAACCCATAAAGCTTTGTTTACCTGTCAATAAACTGGCGCGTGTAAAAATATACATATATCAAACCTGTCTTCTACTGACGCCAGTGATCTATTGGCATGTATATAAGACTTTATGTATTAGGCATTAAAATTATTTATTAAAACATGAGCCTAAAATTTTCTAATTTTATATAATAGTACTGAAGGGTATGAAATAAAATATTTTAAAAAAATATGAATATATGAATTAGAATAAAAAAGAAGGGAAAGCAGTTAAAGCATCCAAATAAAAGACCAGGCCCAGCTTCGGGACTAAACGTCAGCAACCTTCAAAGGTCGACAAAATAAATTTCACCCCTCATGCAGTAAAAAAAAATTCCTAGTCGAAAAAGTCTTTATTTTGGAGTCCTTATAAAAATAGAAAATTTCAAAAGATATAACTTATGTAAGTTAGTTGCCTCCACTCAAAAATGAAAATGATTAGCAAATTTATAAAAAAGATCCTATTTGGGTAAAAAAAAAATGAGGGAGGGGATGTGAATGGTCTGTGAGGATTCTCCCTAGACGGCGCGAAATTTTAAAGGGGGGAGCGCAGAAGAAAAACATTGAAAAGAGAGAGCAAAAGAAGGTATGATCATAGGACTGGAAGTGATTTGGCAAATAAAGACCCCGAGAGAGAAACAAATCCGGCCCGTTGCACAGCCTACTGTTAAAGAGGGAGAGGAAAAGGCTAGCCGCTGAGTGATTTGATTGATTCTGATTAAAGATCATGTAAACACATAGGATTGTTATTTTTGCAATCAACATCGATTTTATCTTCTTTTTATGTTTAAGTGTAAATAGCATCACCCCCACCGAGCGGTTCGATTTTTGAGTGATAGTGCGGTGCCTCTCAGGTAAAATTTTCAGGACAGGTTCTCTTCCAGGCATCTTTTTTACTATGCATCATTTAATATAACTTCTGTAATGGGCTTTTGGAAGAGGGGCAAGCTGAGGAAGAAAGAGTGTTCGCAGTTACGTAAAAATCTTGCTCCACACTGAAGTTATATTAAATAGAGTATAAAGCCCTGTGAGTATCGCACACGATGGGAAGCGATTGGATTTTGGTCACTACACCAAGTGGGAATTTTATTTAATTCTAATTATTAGAAATTTCTATTTTTATTACGAAACAATTTCCAAGAAATATTGCTGCGTATTTATTATTATTATTTTGCGTTTGTTAAAAGGATTATTATTCAATTACCTCTCTAAAAAACTTTAAGGCGGTGGGGACTAAATTTAGTGATGTTTACAAAGAGATGGACTGAACGCCACTGCGTTTCTTATGTTTTGCATAAATAAAAAAAGATAGAAATAACGAAAGTAAGAGAGATAAACACTATTTAGAGGGATTTTAGAAAAACAAATAACAATTGATTAATGCAAAGTGATTTGCATTAAAAAAGTTTGTTTGTTGTTTGTATTAAATATTCTTTATTTATATTAATAAGAAAAATAAAGTTTTTGCGTTTTAGGTTTAAGATAGGCAAATCTATATTAATAAAAAGCGATACAAATAATAATGTGGTTTTGGTATAGTTTTTATATCATATTATTATTAAATTTTATATAATTTTTTAATCTGATACCATTCATTACTGACTGGATTAAAGGCTTTACATACATGATTTATAATTGTACTAGGGTTTATGAGAGGGGAAGAAGCTCGTGGTTCTGGGCGCCAGTTAAAAAGAGGGCGCCGAGATACAAGAAAAGCACGAGCAAAAAACAAAATTATAGGTTGAGCAAAAAAGTCGGAAAAAATTTGACAATCCCTTTGGAGGGGAAAAAAAGTTTGTACTCTCTCCCCTATTTATAATCAAAATTCAAAATTCAACATAAATAAATTGGGATGTTTATGTTCAATTCACTCTAGAATAGAAAAGAAAGATAATGAAAAGTATTTATTTCAATAAATATCTGATTTAAAAGAAATAAAAAAAAATATATTTGGTTGAAATTTCCTAAACACCACGGAGCAGCTACGAGATTTTATTAGGGGGAGATCACGAATTGAAAAAAATTGTGAACATTTCAAAAAAGAAAAATACTTATTTGGCCAATTAAGTAAATTTTCTTAATCTAATATGCAAAAATAAAAAAAAAAAAATTATTTCAATAATCTGTGTATATCTGATTATTTTTTTTTAGTCTGGTTTTATATATATATAAAAAAAAAAAAAAAACTAAGTCAGTGAACTTCTTTTGTCCGTCAGTTCGTCTGCCCTTGAAATGCGGCTTCCAGAGAGGGAATAATTTTGCACTCTTTCTATCTCTCTCTTTCTCTGCTTACCTTGAAAATTTGAAACAGACAGATAAAAAGAAAGAGAGAGATACATAAAGATTTTTTTAAATAAGAGAGGGCGCTGACCAAACCAACATCACACGTGTAGAGGAGTAGGATATGCTAGGACAGAGACCTCAACATTTAATATATGACACCAGCATGTGTAGGAGATTATAATTAAATAAGCATGTGTAAAATTCCTTTTCCTGTGAGGCTAAGCATTTTCTAAACCAAGACAATCAAATGAAAAATTTATTGATGACGGACGCAGAGAGGAAGTTGAGATTCTTATCATTCTAAAAAAAAATTTTCCGTATTTCAACGGTAAAAAAAATCACCCTCTCCGATAAATTAATGGATTCTCCAAAACACTTAATAGAGTGCCAGTGTAGAGACCAGTATTCGATTCCAGGCGGAGAGGGGTATATAAATTAATAATTTTTTTTTTAATGTGTCATTTTAAATAAAAAATATTGACATTATAATGTGTCATCTTAAGTTGGTATTTATTCAAGCCAATCTGAATATTATCTCATTATAAAATAAATCTGTTTGAGGAATCAATGGATTTGTTTTTAATCCATACTATGATTAACTCTATAAATATAGTTATATTTGTCATTTTGCTAACTAAGTTTAAGAAGAATTGCATAATTATTAGCTTTAAAATATTTACCCTATACTAAGAACGAATTGCTTCTATTGTAAAGTTAAGTTTTATTTCTATATATATATATATATATATATACTTAAATCTATCAAAAATTGTTTAATTTTTTTGTCAGATATGCAAATAAATTCATCGATTCAAAGTCAACACATATAACCACTATACGAGGATAAAATCACAAAGAACTTCTTAAAAATGCAACAAAAAACTGGACTTTAGGATATTATTATATTAGTTGCTTTTGCACCTTCTCTCCTGACAAAGAACCCTTTTCCTTTCTCCCCCAGAGAGGGAGGCGGAAGGTCTTTGACCTGTGACCCTGAGGTCCGCACCGACCATCTGCCTCTCTCTCTCTCTCAACACACAAACACACACACACACACAGACACAACTACATTAAACCTTTTGTCCAATTTTCAGAATAATAATTTAACAGAAAGATCGATAACAAAGGCTATTTGGTATAAAATTTTTTTTGCAATATATATAGAAAATTAGGAAACTAATTTATTTGGACTCCTGAAATATTGGAAAAAATTAAATTTAGAATAGTTTGTCTAATGTACTAAGGACCGTGAAGAGCTTGCCCAGGCCGAATGACCTAATCATATAATAAATAATTAATTTTAATGAATATCTTAATTTGGAGAGCTCTATAACCTAACTTTCAAGGGCCACCTTCAGATACCCAAGCCCCAAAGTTTTAGCCCAGTTTTATTTATTAAAATTTTTAAAAATTGGACAAATTATTTTATAATTTTATATTATATATCTTAATTTCGTTTAGAATTTTTTAAAGTTAACAATTATTAACAAATAAATAAATAAATTAATTAATTAATGGCTGGAGCTTCGTTAATGATTCTGGGTCACCGTCAGAGGCCGTTAGTTGAAAATATTATATAAAAACATAATTACAAGGAATAAATATTAATATCAAGGTCAACAAGGGATTATTATTTTATAAATAAAAATCGTGGCCTGGGCCTTGGCAGTTAATGATTAATATTTAAAAAATGCGGACTTAACCACTTTGGCTTTTTAACAGCTCTACTGATAGATGTATCTACATTTTCTAAGCTCTAAGGGTTCACCAAGTCCCAGTCCTTGATAAAAAAATCCGAGAAGCTTAGACTAGGCGTGTGTCTGGGAACAGTAGGGGCGGATGAGCACGCCATGCTCAGCGCTTTTGTTTCGCTGCCGTCGCTTTTGTAGACGCCACGTGGAGGCGTCAAACACGTGGACCAGCCAAGTGTTCCCTTCTCTCTCTTTTTCTATATTCCCAAGTGAAGGGAGTACCATTCCACCGACCCCTTAGCCCACCAACATGTGGCAAATATCGACCGGCTTGGGGGAGGGAAAATTTTCATGACCACAATAAAGCGATGTGTCTTAACGGCAAACCATTCACTATTTCTACATAATATGTGTGTAATACCAATATTAAAATAAGCTACTTTATTCAAATGTAAGCCCCCTGAGTACAGGAAGCCAATTACGAATTAAATTATTTACTGAATAATTAATTATCCGAGATCGTATTAAAAAAAGATTGATTATGTCAAAGACTAATTAATTACCAAATTAAATGAAACAGAAAAAACTTAGATAAAAAAAATATTAAAATTTATTATGATATTGCGTTTTTAATAAAGTCTTGCAAGTGATGAATAAAACGGCATAGATATTGAAAGTAATTAATCATATACGAACCAGCACGTCCCCGATATACTTTTCCTTCTAGAAATAAATGTCAAACTCTGCTCTCTCTTTTTGATTGTAACGTCATTATGACGCGACACTCAATAGCCAATCAGAAGCCTGTCACGGTCAACATTATCGGATTATATTATTGTATAGATAAATCAAAGACTGGCAATGATGTGAGCTTAATATTTGGTTGAATATTAGTTCCTATTATTACCAACCGTCGATGACAATGAAGATATTGTAATCAAATTTAACATTGAGGGATTTTGAGGAATGAACTCTATTTATGATCTTTATAAGACTAATTGACACTGCAAATGTATTTTCTTCAAAAAATAGATTCAAAACTTTTTACAAAATCACATATTGATTAATAGATACAAACGAAAAATCGCTAAAAATGAAAGATAATATAAAATACTGAACCGGCTACTATGCGGCCTGGCGCAAAAATCTGGTGTGACAGCTTATCACACAATTTTCCTTATCTTATATAAGAGGGTGTCATATCAGATTTTTTAAATTGTTTAAATATGCTCTGTCAAAAATTACCCACATAATATCCATAAAATTATACTGGATGAATATTATGTAGAATGTTGATCCAAATTAGCGAGAGAGATAAGGCGAGGAGGAGGTCAAGGATCCAAATGAGCCAAGTCATCACGAGAGAGAAATTGCTCTCCCTATTTCATCATTAATAAAATTATAATTATTGTCATCTTGATGTTTGCAACCCCCGTTCCCTTGTATAAATATGAAATCAGAAGGAGATGATGGGTAGCACAAAGCACCCCTCCCGCTCAACTCCAATAGGAATATAAATAATAATAAAAAGGAAAAAAATAAATATAATTTATATTTCTTTACTTTCTACAAAACATGTATTTTATATTAATCAGTAAATCTAAATTTCTGTATGTATTTTTTTTATAAAGAATTGTTTTAAAGTCCTGAAGAAGATTGGAACGTCGTCAAATCTCCATATATATATATATTTAATAAAAATCTTTGCTGTTTTTCATTTGGCTGCCTTGAGCATCTCAAATGAAGACTAAAATATTATTGGAACCAAATGTCTATCTCTCGATAGAGAGGCTTCTATAGGAAGAGCAGTTTTCTCTACTCCTTTTATAAGCTGCTACTTTCTGTAATCGGTTAGCCATCAAAAGGTGATCAAATTGTGATATTGGAAAGCTGTTGTGGACCTCTGCAAAAGTTTTAATTCTTTTTTACTTTCTCTTACCTATATCTTTAACCCTTATCCCCTCCAAAATTATCTGGGGCCTACTTTACTGAGTAGTCTTTTGCCTTTGTTCGAATAAAATAGGGGAGTTACTTAGATCATATTAGTAGCCCCGTTAAATGATGAATTAGAGAAAGGCTTCCTAGAGGGGCCGCAAAAAATCTGATGTGACAGCGAATCCTTAGGTAAGATAAAGTTCTGGGATGTTTGTTGAATTCCACCAAATTCATTTCAAGTTGACTGCAGAAATTTAAGTTATAATTAAGTGTTGGGACATTTAGAAATTTTTTTCTAATAATAAATTTTCATCGGACTGCCTGGGATTCGAACCCACACCCCTTGGCTTTTAAGGTTATCAATATTGACAATGTCTGTAGCTTTAACTTCTCGGCCATGGGGGAATTTAATTCTGCGGGACCTTTGATTTCCTTCTGACTAGAGGGGATGAATTTCCTTCCTCAAAGTAAATGTGGGACAAATTCAGCTAATCGGGCTAAGCTTGACCCTTCAGCAACAAGTTTCACCATTCTATGAGAGATCTTCAAAACAAAGAATCTCTAAACAAATTTTTGACTTATTACACAATTTTTTTATATCTCATGTATAATTCGATATAAAAAAAATTATTATTTGATAAATTTTTATTGAAAAAATTTTCCTCTCGTATTTTTTATCGCTAATAATTTTATTAAGTTTATTATATAAATTTTTCTCTATTTTTAGTTGTTTTTTTTTTTTTTTTTAGTTATTTAATTTTAATTATCTTAAAAATTTTCCTTTAAGTAAATTAATTTAGATCTCTCTCTTGTAATTTATTCATTAATAAAGATATTAATAGATGTAATATGAGAGCTTATTAAATATAAATCAAACATTTTTCAACTATGACCCTAGGTTCGATTCCCACTCGAATGAAAAAATTAAAACGATCCCAACAAATATGGATATCGGTATTTGCTAGCCAAAAGAAATTTGTGAAGGGAAGCAAAGCCTTCAAGCAGGCGGTCACTCCCCCGCAGGCTGGTCAATTATTCAATCCTCTTTTTCCTTGTTAAAAGAGAAATCAAAATGAATAATTCAGAAAAATTTTTATCTCCAATTATATAGAATAGAAAATAAATTTACTCTTATCAAGGACAATGACGTACGTACTCTTAAAAGAGTTAATTCGAAATAGTCAAGATATTTATTAATGGAGAAAGTGATTGGCTTTGATTAATGTATTGTATTTGACGTCGGATTAAATAAATTAATTATATATCCTCAGGCCGTACGCTAGTACAAAAATACATTTGGTCGAAACGTTTAGGATGAGTTTACGTGAATCCTGTTATATTGGTAATAACAAAAGAAAGAAACTCATGCTAACGTTTCAACCAAATGTATACTCAAATATTTCACACCAACTGATGATGTTATTTTAAATAACGAAATTCACAATTTATTCATTTAACCTGGCGTCAAATATATTGCTTCACTTTCTTTAATGCATAAAGACTCCAAATCAATTCTTATTAAATTGAATAAAAAATTCTCTCATATAAAAGAGGTGTGTGTTTTAATTATTATAAGGCTAAGTTATTCTTGATAAAATTATTTTCATATCACTTAAGATTGCCTATTTTTATTTTTTCTGTGGTGTGTAGATAGCGACCACGAGTTACTCAAGATAAGAATTCTCCTATAAATTATTTTCCTTTCACCCACACAAAAAGCCAACTTCAACATTTTATTTTATAGAGAAATAATAATATTATATTAAAATTTATGAGCTAATATCACCGAAAAATATTGGCTACAACCAGGAATCGAACCCGGGCCTCCGACTCGCCGAGTGACATTTAAACCATTTGGAGGTGTGTCATTCCTACAAGTGAGAGCCCTCTTACTTCGTTCAAAGCCCCAGCTATACCCAATATTTTCGGAGATATGTTTAAATATTATTTCATAAGCCAATATAATTAATAAATAATTGAAGAATAT
>JAAAKE020143948.1:0-13227 GCA_010014785.2 Anisolabis maritima | reverse complement strand
TAAAAAAAAAAAAAAAAAAAAAAAAAAAAAAAAAAAAAAAAAAAAAAAAAAAAAAAAAAAAACCCAAAAAAAAAAAACCAATAGGGAGGCCCGGGGGGGGGGGGGGGGGGGGGGGGGGGGAAAAGCCCCTTTCCCCAAACCTGACTACTAATAGAAATTTTTGAAATGGAAAGAATTTGGAGAAGAAAAACCAGCAGTTTTTTTTTAGGTACCACTCACAGCAGTTTATTTAAAGATAAGTTAGTTCGGTTAAAATGATGTATTATCTATTAAATGGATAATTTTTCTTTTCCAAATTCGTAGAGGAGTGAAGCAAGTTAGCTACTTGGCGAAATTGTAAAAAGGCTTTTATTAGAGAGAGAGAGAATCAAACCAAACAAAGATTTTCCAACCCGTATTCAGATATGAGGTATAGAAAAGTATCATGACATCTATATATTTATCCAGGATTTTCTCATTTGTCTCCCAGTTTTTTATTATACATTTAACTAATTTTTTTTTTTTAATTGCCAAACATTGAAATAATTTATTTAGTAAAGAGAAGCCGCCAAAAACAGGCGGCCTGTCACGACAGTTTAATTTAAACTTTAACCGTTTATATAGGGTATATATATATATATAAGGGAACGTATGTTTATATATTAAAGATATAGAAAGTAACAGTGGAATTATTTAAGTAAAATAAGTAGACTTGAGTAATTCCTACCACCCCAAACTAGAGCTATCTTCGCTAAATAGTATTTATTGTGTTAGTATACCGTCTATGTATATGCCAGAATGCAAGAGAATTGTATATAGGCTAAATGCACGAATGTTCCACAATGAATCAAGTAAAATTAATTTATTCCATTTAATAGGATTTGAATGAAGTGAAAGGCAATGAATTTAATTAATAAATTCAAAGTCGTTGACATCAAATTGAAATAATTTCAATTAATGGAAAATTTTGGGAAGATTAGACGCCTATTTATTTCAAATAATATTTTTTTATAATATTTTTAAGTTTGTAATTATAAAGGAAAAGGATTTATGAATTTTATTAAAATTAATATTCGTAATTATTTTTTGACTAGAGTCTAATGTCTTAAATTAAGTGAATGGAGTGAATAAAGAAATATTTTCATTATTTTTATAAAATTTATCCAGATCGATGTTTCGACCCTAGGTCGGGGACCCACCAGCACTCACCATTGGCGAGTCTTCCCAAGTGGAGCATCTAATAAGAAATATTATTAAACTTGAACTGATTGAGAATGATTTCAGCTCCTCCGCTAAATTGTAAGAAGGCTTTTATTAGACAGAGAGTATCAAACCAAATAAAGATTCTCCAACCGATATTCAGAAGTCTATATTATTGTATTATTATTTGATATGAGGTATAGAAAAATATCATGACATCTATGAATTCATCTATTTTCTTTTTTTTTTTTTTTTTTTTTTTTAAATCTCTAGTCTCTCGGCATCTGAGGCCATATAGACTTTTAAACTATTACAAATATATTATTTACGATACTTGTTATCCAAGCATATTTATTTAAATCAATTGGTATCCAATTGCTTTAAATAAATTTTCATCGGACTGCCTGGGATCCGAACCCACATCTCTTGGCTTTTAAGGTTAGCAATATTGACATTGTCAATAGTTTTAACCTCTCGGCCACGAGGTGGGGGCGTATCTATTTTCTTATTTTTCTCCTAATTTTTTATTATACATTTAATTAAATTCTTCTTTTTTTTTTTTTTTTTTTTTTTTATTGCCTTAAAGAACCTTTCTCTACTTCAAAGAGCATTTTTAATTAATTAAATTAAAAAAATTGATAATGAAAAAAATTTATATATAAATTATTACGAAAAAGAATTTTTTTACTAAATATCATTTTATATTAAAAATTAAAACTTTCACACATTTCATCCAAAAGAATAAAGTGACTATAAATAATTAGAAAGGAATCCTTTTATTATTTTATTTATTAAAATAAAAAAATCCGCAAATTTATTTTTAATCTTCTTTTTATAATAGGAAATTTGTTTTTGAGCTTATATCTTCAATAAAAAATTAACTTATGGATCAGTGATGTATTTTAATTCTAATTTTTTATTTTCTAGGTGTTAAAAAATATATATTAATTCAATAATTTAATGTAGCGGCTCCCATTCGTCGGTGTGTCAGAAATTTTTTCCGGTCTTCAGAGAAATAACATTATTTAAATTAAAATTAAGTATTTAACACGAATATGGCTTATTAATAATTTATTTCGTTCCGAACGCTTCAAATTTTTACATTTGTTATAGATAATGGATTATTTATTTCAGATTTTACTTATTCAAAAAGTTTATTTATTTTGAGAAATTTTTTCTTTAATTTTATTACCTTATCGGTCCGCGAAAAAATGTTATCTCGTTTGGAGGTCTACCGTGCGAAAAGGTTAGGAACCGCTGATTTAATGTATTTAATTTTTTTTTTATCACGCCATTTGAAGTTAAATATTTTAAAAAATAAAACGCCCGGCTCATATGTTTCGAAATATTTCAACCATTTCAATTTAATGTTCTATTACAATGAATTAAATGCAATTATTTTAACTATCTCTCCCATTTCACTCTTTATGTTATTCTCTAATTTAGGAATTAATTCTGGATCTATTTAGGCTATTAAACATTATTACATACGAAGAAATATAAACGTCATTTTTCTTTTTATCAACATTAATTATTAATATGAAAGTGTTATAAATTTACACATTAAAAAAAAATTTCGTATTATGATAAAAAATCTTTGTCTATTATAATTCCTTTTCGGTTTTCTCTCTCTGGATTTTATTGAATAAATGATTTTTTTTAAATCTTTTCCGGCATCTGAGTTCACTTAGACTATATTTCCATATTTATTTCAATTAATTGGTAATCAATAAAAATGAAATAAATTTTATCCAACCACTACCCTTGGAACGTGAAGCGAGACCTCTAACTAAGCTCCAAGGGTCAAGGACATAATAATGATTTATTATCTATAAAAATAAAAGTGGAGCCATTATTTTTGTATAAGGCCATTAGAATTGAAAGAGTATTTAAATTTCAAAAGAAAAGAATTTTACTTATAATTTTTATGTATTTCAAAATATTTTTAACACGCTTCATAAACTCCTATGAGAAATTTTGAAACTTTTTTGTATTTCCTGAAAATTATATTTAATAAGTACAAATTATTTTTATATTTTTTTGTTGATCAAATCTTTAAAAAGAATAAATAAGGAGAGCCTATCCAAGTATCATAACTTTTTTAACGCCCTGGCAGAGATAGAGGTTTTACTTCTTGTACTGTTCGGCTCCGTCCTGAGCGAAAGAAATTTATATTATATATTATATTAGCTACCAATTAATATAAATAAATAAGAAGGGAGACTAAATGACGAACGACTTAAAAAAAAAAAAAAACTTTTAACAAAGAAAAGTGCCCCGCGTCTAATAGACCTAGGATTTTCATCCAAAGGTTAATGATTTTCAGGGGTGTTGTAATGGCGATTAATTAGATGAAATAAAGTGGATTCACCAAGATTACATGATTCCCATGCAACCATTATCTAGAATTTTTGTAAAAATAAGAACGCCTGATAAATAGATACCAATGAATAAAAGGTCTCTAATAGCCGGCCATACCCAATTTGATTTTTTCTCTTTCTTCGAAGGGGGTTCTTTAAGCAACCTATTCATTTTCAAACCAATGGTGAACTGGTCGGATAATTATGATAGTTTTGGCTTTTAGTATATACTCGTATGATAGATTATTTGAACTAGATGGTCCATTACATTTCCGCACTGGAGACAAGGGCGATTCAGACGATCGTCCCCAACCCCCATTCCCTTTTGTGAATTTATATATATTTGCACGAACTCATACAACTCCCGTGCATATATTTATATGTGGGTGTAGGTGTTTCGTGTTGGCGTTAAAAGATTCTTGTTTATCTTCTTTCTTCGCTAGGCCACCAACTAATAGTTTATTATTTATTAAAGTCTGGATACGCCAGAGTTTTCAAACTTCTATGATCATACCAAGTTTACGGACTATCGTTACGATTGATTTGAAAATGAACAAAACCCTCACTCTTACACAAAAATTTTTTTAGACAGACACACTCTTATGGCTGGGTCAAATCCAGATCAAGTTCCTAGTTTAGTTAATGCCAATTTTCTGAACTAATATACAGGCACTTAATTCTTTTATATAACATTTTTAGTAAGTGATGTTCTTTGATTTTAAATTTAACCAATATTATTAATTCTTTCAATCCTTTTCTGTTTAGGGTCTTCCTCCACCTGAATATAGATGGTTACGTGCGACTCCTGATGCCGAAGTGCTTCGAGGGAGTGAACCTTGGCTTCGTATTCCATCTGCTTCCGCTGCTGATGCAGGTCGTTATGTGTGTGAAGCCGCAAATGCAGCTGGTGTCGATCGAAGGGAAGTACTTGTTCGAATACGAGCACCACTTATTGTGAGGTTGGAACCAAGACGACTTGCAGTGGATGCTGGAGCAGATGCAATTTTTAATTGTTCTGTTACTGGAGGTGCAGGAGTAAGTTCTCTTTCGGCACTTACAACAGCCAATGGAAATATCCCAGGAATTCAATGGTAATTTTTTAATTATAAAAATAATTGAACTTAGAAATTATAAACTTTTTCCTTTCAGGTATAAAGATGGTCGACCAATTCGAATGCATACTGGAACTATTCACACACAATTAAGACTTCAAAATGTTGGTCGTCTTCAAGCAGGAATGTATCAGTGTGAAGCACGATTAGGAGATGAAACTGCACTAGGTAGCGCAGAACTAACACTTGGAGGTTTGTTTAGATTTTTTAATTCATTTAATTACCGTAAATTTTGTCAAAGTTCTTTAGTGTTATTTTGGATCCTATTTTATATTGTACATTCCAGCTAAAAACTAAAATTAACTCAATTTTATTTTTTTCAGCAATTTCTCCAGAATTCTTACATACGTTTGAAGAAATAACCATGTCTCCTGGACGCTCTGTATCTTTACAATGCACAGCTGCAGGAACGCCTGCTCCACATATTTCCTGGCTCTTAGATGGAGCTCCTATACGGCAAAGTGGTCTTTATCTCCTTTCATCAACTGGTGGAGAAGACAGCATTGCAATCGGAGGAGGTCTTACAACAATTGTTAGCCAACTTAATGTGACTTCAGTCCGACCACATCATGGAGGGCTTTATACTTGTCTAGCGAGAAATCTGTTAGGTTCAGTGAGTCATTCGGCACCTCTTAATGTATTAGGTAAATTTTCATTAATTAATATAACTTTGTAAATTAATTTATAAAAAAATTATGACATATATTTCATTCAAATCACTAAAGTATTAATTCTTGGTTATTTTGGATTTTATTATTATAATTATAGGTCCTGTGAGTCCTCGTACTCCTTTGAACGTGACTGGAGTATCCGGAAAAAGTCTTACACTTCGCTGTCCCATTGCTGGGTATCCTCTTACCTCGGTGAGTTGGCGACACGCAGTGGATGATTCTTCTTCGCCGACAGTTCCTCAACGAGCTCATCAACTAGACAACGGATCTCTTGTTCTGCATTCCCTGCAGGCATCCGATGCTGGCACCTACAGTTGTCATGCTGCTGATACGCAGGGCCAACGGGCCCAGGGCAGACTGCATTTGCACGTTGCCCGTGAGTAGTCGTCTAGACATGTCCACTCTCGAGTCCCTTATAAGCAGAGAATGTTCCTCGAAGCTTCATTGTGCGTGGTAACGTATTGTCTTTCTCTTTCTTTTCTGAATCTCTAAGGATCAGATCTTCTTTTATATATATATATATATTATATATATAATATCAAATTATTTATATAGACCCAGAAACTAAAATGATTAGATTGAAATGAAATTCTTTTGAATAAGTTGAGGTTAAACAGACTAAAGACTAAAAGTTATGAAATTTTTTAATGGGAACCGGGAAAATGCGGGACATAAACTCACTAAAATATTGATGTAGTTTATGCTTCTTTTCGTTCAATATTAGTAGTTATTTCAAAAAAAATTATATTTGTATATCTCTTAAAGATCAGACAGAACAGAATGAATCATAGGCATATCTAGGTGGTCCATGTGGGCAATATCCAATCCATAATCTTATTACCTCACCCCCCAGAATTTACACATAAACATATTTTTTTATATTCAGATAGAGTTATTATAGGAACCCGGCCTTTGACATCTCAAGCTATCAATTTTTGATATGACATCCAAATATGCATTTTGTTCTTGGATTAATAACCTTTCTTTCAGAAGAAATTTTTATCAAGAAATGCTAAACCTCTTCAGAAAATTTCCCCAGTATGATTTCCCATTCCATCTAAAAACACAAAATGCAAAAACAAACACAAAATTTCAATAAAAACAAGGAAAAAATTACATAAATAAGAATTTCTAATGAGAATTACTTGAAAAAAGACAAAACCTAACTTTAAAGATTATACAAGAAAAAAATGTTATTTACTGCCCCCAGGCCTTTAAACTCATGGTTTACCCTCTCAAACAAAGCTACCTCCACTATAGCTTATTATTAATTAAAAAATTGTTTATAAAATTCTTTGCCTTTTTGAATTTGAAGTTACCTCATTAAAAAAACCTTCACACTTGTTAAGGGAATAAAATTTAAATTAAGTATGGAAGAGAAAAGAAATTTGGATTTAAATATTTTTTAAACATATATCTTGGAGGTTCTCTATATTAATCATTAAGAGTACTAAGGGCTCCGATGTAAGTAATTGATGATGTAATTCTATATGAAATTTATTAAAAAACTCCAAGATCTTTCAAAATAGAATAATATTTAATTATATAGGCTATATTAAATATTAGTCTATTTTTGAAAATTTTTAGAAGAGGAATTAATCACTTCTTTTTATGACCCTAATTAATAGTTATGGTTAAAATTGTTTTTTAAAAATGAAAGAAATATTCTATTTTATGCTCTTCATATGTGTTTTAGAACCACCGCAGATCGCGCCTATTACCTTTCCAACAGGACTTCAGGAAGGTCATCGTGCTCAAGTCTCTTGTTCTGTGGTGGCAGGAGATTTGCCGATCAGCATAGCTTGGCGAAAGGATGGTTCTCCTCTTCCTGAAGAACCCTCTGTGCGTCATCAACATCATCAATTTGGAAGTAATTTGCTTTTTAGCGATTTAGCTGCTCGCCATGCTGGTCGATATACCTGCGTAGCTTCAAATGGTGCAGCAGTAGCTACAGCATCAGCTCTTCTTGAGGTTTGATTCTTATTTTTTTAGTTAGTCTATAAAATTCTTATTAATATGAAGAAATATTTTTTTTAGATTCGGGTGGCTCCTCGTTGGATCCACGAGCCAACAGACATGTCAGTTTCTCTAGGAGGATCTGTTTTAGTTCCTTGTAAAGCAACAGGAGTCCCTGAACCCAGAGCAAGCTGGCGTTGGGAAACTTCTGATCATGGAGGAGTAAGACAAACGTCTGAAGGTGGATTATTAATAGCACCTGCACAAGAAACACATGAAGGACGTTATACATGTCATGCTGAAAATGGAGTTGGAAAATCTCTATCTAAAACAATTTTCCTTGATGTCCAAGGTAATAAAAATTAAACGATTGAAACGGATTAAAGGCATTTATTAGAGAACATTTTTTTCCAGTTCCTCCTCATTTCGGGCGACCAGGCGGAAATGCTTCAGGAGTGTCAGGAGCTGCGGCAGGAGGAGCAACACTTGTTTGTGAAGTTCTAGGAGATCGACCTTTACATGTAACTTGGCGTGGTCCTCAAGGGGGTGCTGTCAATAGTTTACCAAGGCCTATCGAAAGGTTAACTCCTCATGGAATTCGATCAGAATTACACCTTCAGGCTCTAACCCGTTCGGATGCAGGATCTTATCTTTGTCAAGCAAATAATGCCTATGGGCGGGCAGAAACGCAAGTTTGGCTTCATGTCAGAGGTTATTATTTCTTTTTAAGATTAATTTTTAAGTATATTTTAAAATATTAACTTTTTTTATAGAACCTCCTGAAGCTCCAGGTCCACCTGAAATTGCTGAAAGTGGCTCTCGATGGATGGCAGTCCGCTGGGCTTCTCCTCCTCTGATTGCTCTTACTCCCACTGATCCATCTTCTGTTATTATGCATCATATTATACAGTTCCGCATAGCTAATTCTGGAAATACCTGGACTAATGTTTCAACAACCGATGGAGCATTGGGACTTCGTCTCCAGGGTTTGTTACCTGATCATGAATATGAATTGAGATTAGTAGCGGTAAATGAAATTGGAGCTGGCCCTGCAGGACCAATTATTCGATCAAAAACAACACAAGAAGGTAATATTTATTAAAATTTAAATTGTTTTCTATTTCTAATCTTGATTATTTTTAGCACCATCTGAAGCGCCTCGTCATGTTGAGATAGAATCCCAATCAGAGGCTCTTCTTGTCCGATGGACCCCTCCGCCCCCTCCTGCTTTGGGGACCACTTCTGACATTCTTGGTTATAAAGTTGTTTATCGGGATATAACTTCTTCTGGAACATTTGGAGTTGATAAAGTTAGGACAATTAGAGGAAGACAACGATCTGCCATCCGATTACCAGGGTTAATTCCTTTTACGAAATATGAGGTAACTTATTTATTTTACAAAAAGTTTTATTCATAATTAATGAGATTTATTCTTTAGGTTGTTATTAGGGCTTTTAATCTTGTTGGAGAAGGTCCTTCTTCAGCGCCTACAACAGCCTCCACCCTTGAATCCATTCCAGATGCACCCCCTGAAGAAGTTCGCTGTACAACTGTGACATCTCGAAGTATACGAATGCGGTGGCAACCTCCACCTTTGCGAGCTATTCGCGGACAACTTTTAGGTTATAAAGTATGTATAATTAAAATTAAATGTAATGGCTCTTTCATTAAATGTTTAGAGGAAGAATGAAATTTCAAAAAATGCCACTCTGCAGTTAGTTCCTAATTCCGCCGATAGATGGCTAGTTAGGATTTATTTTTCCTATTTCTTTTCAATTAATATTTTGACATTTCCCTGTTTCTTTATATTTTATGATAGATATCAATCAAATCATTAATAAATATATTGGATAAATGTAAATATTTTTCATGTTTATAAATGTGATTTATAAAATAGTTTGTCTTGAAATTCGTGTCAATAAATTGTTTCAGGTGATCTATCGGTCTATTGACAGTCAGCCAGAAATAAAAAGAACATCAAATTTAGAAACAAGTCTTCATGGATTAACCCCTGGACGACCTTATACTGTCAGAGTTCTTGCTTATACAGCAACAGGAGATGGTGATCCTTGTGGTCCTTTAATTTGTAGACCTGAAGAGGAAATTCCAGGCCCACCAGCTCAGGTTATTATTAAAAAAAGAAAAATATCTCTTCAACCAATTCAGTGGGGAACCGGGGCCCCATCTTAAAGCCAAATAAAAACATGACCAAAATAAAATAAATAAAAGGAGAAATGATGAAAAATTGCAGAAAAAAATTAAAATGGAATTGCAAACATTATACTAATTCTAACAATAAATTAAAAAAATAATTTTGAGAATAAAAATTGAATCCTACTAACAAAATTTACTTTAATTAATTTTATTTCTCTTCCTCTCTTGGAAATAAAATAATATTTACGGCACCAGTTTGATTCTATATACTTTATTATAAGTATTAAATTATATTTATTATAAGATTTTATAATTACTATTACTTTTTTTGTTATAATTATATCTTGCTAATAGCAATAGATAGGAAACCATTAATATTTATCAAAATCAATCTTTTATTTAATTTTAAAAATTAGTAGAATTCGGTTCATCTATTTATCTTGACCATTTTTTCATTAAAATCAAATTTTCTTTATCGTTTTATATATTATAAGTAAATTTTCCAATTTTTTTTTTAGATAATAGCTCTATCCATAACTTCTGATTCAGTATTAGTGGCTTGGTCTCCTCCCACACAACGTAATGGTCGACTTATTAGATATACAGTTTTTGTACAATCAGGACAAGATCTTCGAAGAGAATCGGCCTCCCCTGAACATAATCATTTCGAGGTATAATATTTGTATGAATACATTTTATTCTTTGTCTAGTTTGAGACAGAGAGAATGGATTTTAATCATTATGTATCATTTAAACATTCCAAAAAAAAAAAATATGTAATTAAGAAAAGAATAAACCAAAAAAAAAACAAAAGCTTAGAAAAACTTTCTAAGCAATTTAAAAGAAATATCTTTTGTATAAGTTGTTTTAAATTAGTAAAGAACTAGAAAATGTACTAATGTATTTAATTTAGAAACAAAAATATTGTTATTTTATGTTGGTTGATAATATTAAGATAACTTCGTCGTCATTTTGTAGCTGCATAAATAAATATATGCATAAATAAATACTCTAGATGGTGGATAAAAAACGGCGTTAATTCTACAAAAATCTAATAAGATATTTGGAAATATTTTCGTCTTTATCACGTATGATCAGAGAATATAAATAAGTTTTTGACGATTTTTCACTGAATTGTCATATGAGATAATATTAACAAATAAATAATTTATGATTTAAGTCTTCAAAAGCTATCAGAATCTTAATATATAATAGTTTTTTTTTATAAATATTTTAAAATGGGCTACATTAGACATGACTGGCAAGAGTACAATGTTAATAAAAGAAGTTGCAAAGATTAATAATAAAAATGAGCTGAGCATTCGCGCAAATATGCCGTATATGGTGCCACTATGAAAACAGGAAGTCGAAATAGGAATATTTTGTTCTAAAATTGAATTGTACCTTTTAGCATCGTATCGCTAGGTATGTCTTTTGGTGTCATAAGCACTAATAGAAAAATTATTAGTTTAATTAAATAAAAAACATGGAATTCTTATTTCTCTCCCCAAATTAGTTTTTCTCTTAATTTAAATAAGAATTATATTTTATTTAGGTTCGACGATTAGACGAGCAAACAACCTACACTTTCTGGGTAACAGCCTCCACTTCAGTAGGCGAAGGCCCCCCTTCGGTTCGTACCTCAGCTAAGCCAAATTCTCGAGTTCCAGCGCGGGTTGCTACATTTTCCGGTTTGGGTATTAGAGCAGCTAAAGGGACTACAGCTACTTTACCTTGTCTATCGGTTGGTTTGCCGGCCCCAACTCGAAGTTGGAGAGGACCAAATGGTGAAACTTTGCCAGCACGCTCCGATGGCAGTCTTGTTCTCGGGCCCCTGGAACCACATCACACGGGTGAAAAATCAATAAATTATCTTTTTATCAAAAAAGTATTTATTTTAATGTTTTATTGCCTTTTTTTTAGGGAATTATTCCTGTTTTGTACGTAATGTTTTTGGGGCTGACGAGGCTTGGCATCATCTTAGTGTCTCTTTATCCCCGATCGCTCCTGAATTGGAAGTGGCAACTTCTTCGACAACCACCTTAACTCTTAATTGGCGACTTCGAGATAATGGCGGATCACCAATCACATCATACACCCTTAGCTATCGTCCAGTAAAACTTCAAAGTATATATTTGCCTACAGAGAAATCCATTGTTTTGCGCGCTCTTGAATATAATATATATATATAGAATAATACGAGGACTTTTTTTAGAAAGTGATATAAGTCCAATTTTTAAAAAAAATAATTAATGCTAGTACTAGTTAGACATAAGTGAAGACAGAGAATTCAAATTTTTTTTTGTTTTGGATATTCTTAAAAATAAATAGAGATTAAATTTAAATTTTAAATTCAATTCAATTAAATATTTTTTTAATTTATGATAGATCTTTTTAGATTCCGCCAAATATATTTTAGAACTTTTTGATTTTTTTTATCACCCTAAGTTTATAGGAAATATTAATCGCGTAAATCAAAGAATTGCTGTAATTTTGAGTTTATTTATAATGAAAATTAATAAAATTATATAATTATTTTTTCCTCGATTTTTAGCTGAAATAGGAAGTGAAAATGAAGATTCTTGGCTGGAATCTCACTTGGATTCAGATTTAAATTTCTATCGGTTAAAAGGATTGAGATGTGGTTGTGCCTACGAATTACAATTGCGTGCTAGTAATTCAGTAGGAGATGGGCCATGGAGTGCAATTGTGGCCCGATCTACAGCAGGTTCAGTTCCATTGCCTCCACCTGCTTCTGAAGCACTTACTGCCAATGGTTCAGCTATTATTCTTGACTTAGAGGTAATTAAATTTCATTAAAAGGCCAAATGAGGTAAAATTAGACTTGATTTTTTCTTGCGAAAATTTCTCTTCAACTTTTTTTTTTACTCAAATATATTTGTATAAAAAATTTTTCGCGAGCCAGCCCTAATATAGAATAATGTGGAATTAAGAAGTTTATTTTAGAAATAGTTTATAAAATAAATTATGCTTTTTTTTATTTTTAGGGACTATTTTAGTTTTTTAATTTTTTTTGATAGCTATTTAGAAGAAAATGAAAAAAGACGGTTACATTCATTAAAAATTACAATACCTAATTAAAAATGAAAAAAATCTAATTCATCTTATAAATTTATTTCTAAATTTTTTAAAAGCAAAAAATTTGGAAATTTCCGCGAATATTAATTATTGCATAAGGAAAAAATAAAATAGAGGAAAATGTGATGAGTTTGGTTAACCTATTCAGAGGCCTATATATATATATATATATATATTGCAATAAAAATAAAAATAGTTTCTTATTAGTGAAGTAAAATTAATTTAAAAATAAAAAATAACTCACCATAAAAAACTCCCATTAATATTAAATTATCGAAAATAACAATATTAAAATAAAAGTTAAAACTTAAAACAGCTAATTGGTCAACTCACACTCACTAAGTCGTTGTGACTTACAACAATCAAAGAATATACAAAAATGATGGGCGCGTTTATTAAAATAAAATAGAAATTGATTTTTTATCAAAAATAATTTTAATATATAATAGAAAAATAAAAATCTTGTTTTTTAACTAGTTTTAGTGTTTAGTTAAACAAGTAATAATAAGCCTTATTATTGTACTTATAAAGCAGGAAATTTTTTTTTTTTTAATCTTTTTCGGCATCTGAGGCCATTTAAACTCCGTTCTTATTTATTTATATTAATTGGTAGCCAATATATAAATAAAATTTTGTCGCTCAGAACGGGAAGCGAACCACTGACCTTTGGTACGTGAAGCCAGACCTCTAGCTCT
>JAAAKE020143937.1:0-13229 GCA_010014785.2 Anisolabis maritima | reverse complement strand
TAAGAGAAATAGAAAGGAAGAAATATTCTTTACTCAAACCTCCTGGCATTAAGAATCCCAAATTCTTTGATATAGGCTCTGAAAGGCTAACGCTGCCAAAAAAATGCAAATAAGGCATTCAAATTAGCATATTAAATATGCTAGTGTATCCTGATAGTGATGGAGAGGAAATGAAAAATTCTTTTAAAAATTTTAACACTAATTAAGTGGTCGTTTAATTTTTTTTTTTGATATGCTAAATTTTACTATAAATGAATTTTAATCAAGATGTTTTTCTAAGATGTTAGGAATTATATTTAGAAAGTAAAGAGAGAAGGAGATAGAAAAAAAAGTGAAATTTATTTTCAGGGTCATCGCGAGAGCAAAACCGAAAGGGATCAGGGTCAAATGATTTCGGGGTTCAGTCGTTAGTTTGAACTGGATGGAAACAAGTGTGTATGTATATATATATATATAAGTGTGTGTGCGAGAGTGTGTGTATTAAGTGTTGTGATTTTGATGTGATTAAACAGTGATAGGAGGAGGAAGAAATTGATGGCGTCTCTCGGATGCATGCATGTTAATAGGTATAAAACAAATCGAGGCATTAGGCCGTTTGATTTATTAATCGTATGGCAATTTGTCCGGGGGCCTTTTGTTTTTAGGAGGGTGGTTTTGGCTTCTCTCTCTTTTGGGGATTTGGTTGGCGGGCGGAGCCAAGATGGCAGCCCGGCCCCATGCGCTCAATACATAGTGCTCTATCCCGGGTTAAGCGCATGCGCAGACAAGCATCCAATATGGCCGCCATGGCCTCCGCCCCTTGTTGTATTGATCGTGTTGCTCTCTCTGCTGGCTAAGGCCCGGGGCTTCTATCATCTTTCTTTAAGTCCCCCCCCCCATCTACCCAAACGTTGGTTGCCCTTTATTTATTTTGCTATCAATCAAACTCATTCATAAAACTCACGGTCCTTTATTTATTTTTAATTACAGCATCTCTGATAAAGTTCCAAATTCATTCTGAAACTCTTAATATAAGAGTTTTATATTAACCTTTCTGAATAGTATGAATGATGAAATTTTGAGCTGTTCGAAAGCTATTAAAATTAAATCCATTTTATAAATTTCTTAAGCGTTAAGATGATGGCTGCTTTATTTTTAATATATAAAATAAATTTGAAACCAATAAATGTAGAAATATTTTACAATTATTGTATTATTAGATGAGGAAAGATTGTGGAAAGACGCAAAATAAAGAATCCCGACTATTTTAATTTATTTAACATATATATTTATATAAATCGACTCCTGAGTTAATTAGAAAATATTCAAGTATTTTATTTCAAGCTATTCACAAAAATATTTTATAATTAGATGAATTTTAATCTCAGGTAGGATTCAGGTCTATACAAATATGAGCATCTTTAAATAAAACAGTTGAATGTTTTATAATTTATTGTCATAATAACTCAACCGCAGTTCTGATGATGGTTCAAACCTGGACCGAAACGTTAGGAGACTTTTATATAGATATAGGCAAACTGAGTCGAGATTTTACTGAGTCTACGGTTAGAAGAGCCAAAATGTTACGAGACAGGAACACTTGCAAAAAAAAGATCAAATAATAATAAAATTTTGAGACGGCCCTATGGGGATAAGTTGAATTTTTTGGTGCTAATCTCTGCCCAAACCTCGTATTTCAGGGTCTGTTTTGTTCAAAAATATTTGGCTTTCATTTTCTCTTTTTATTATTCATTAAAATTTAAAATCACCTTTATAAACAAAAGTCAACATTTCCCAATTATTTATTTTCTAAGCTTTGACCTCTGAACTGCTCATTTACGCGTATTATGGTGAAGATTTCTACTAATGAAGATTAGATGTATATATTTTTTTATATAGTTAATTTTCTGAAATCAGAGAAAGCTTTTCTCTCTTTAAATTTCCTCTGCATTTTTTCACTAAATTCTAAATTTGAATAGAAATTAATTATTATAATTATATTCGAAAATAATATTATGTTATATGAAAAATTTTTAAAATTATATAAAATCCACTTTTATAAAATTTTTCTTGAATTTTTTTAGCCATTTCTAAGAGTTTTAATTTTCACCGTTAAAGTCCTTCAAACTCTCAGTCCTAGAGGTAGTCACATTGTCAAAAAAAAAAGAATACTATTTTGTTGTTTTTTGGCATTAAAAAAATAAATAAAATTTTTTTTTGAAATTGCTCTGAAAAATATGTAGGCATATTTAATTTAGGCTAAAAAATTTTAATAATTATTTGGAAATTTATTGATAAAATAATTTTAAAAAATAATGTAAATAATTAACTCAACTTTAATTAACAAGGAATATTAATAAAAATTTCAAATATGAAATTATATCAACGCAAGGGGGAGTGGAAATTTCCTATAGAGAATATCTTTTATAATAACATTTCCTTTTAAGGATAGTCTTATTAATTAATAAAACAAATTCCATTTGAACATCAAAGTAAATTTTTGGGGAGATTTTTTTTTTTAATTATAAAAATAAAATATAATTTTATTACTAATTAATAATAATTTACTTTAAAAAAACCGAAATTAAAAAAATTAATATGAGAAAAAAATGATTTTAAATTTTTTTCGCAATTAATAGAAACAAAAAAAAAAAAGGAGACTGAGTTTTGAACTTAAATATTTAGTGTATTAGAATTGTGTATTTATTATATTGTTTTTTTGATTCATATAATTAATTTGTAATATTATTCATGGAAAAATGGTTTGAAAACGAAAGTTTTAAGTCAATTAAATAAATAAATAAATAAAATTAATAATATATTTTATAAAGTTCCAATCGTTCGAATTTGCCCAAAAAGAGACCGATAAAATTTTTTAAATATGTGATGGTTACATCTGTTTAATTTAAATACAAATCAATAAATTATAAATTTTTATTCATTCAAAAAAAATTTTCTTATAGTCATAAAAAACAAAAAAAAAAATCCCAGTAAAACTTGTTCTTTTTGCCTGAACAAATAAAAGTGTTTTGCACTCGAAACGAGTCTTTTGCACTCTGACTAATGCATATAATAATTTTTTTTCCATATTCAAGCAAGCAATACAATAATATATATTGCCCTGACTGCAAGTACATAACAAGCAAGCCTTTAGTTACATAGCAACATTTTTGTTGTTTCATTGCAATCGTTAAAAACGATCTCTGTCGTATTTCTTCCCTCAATTTTTTTTTTCCTTCATGTCAATGCGAAACCAGTTTGCTTAGATATCTATCTTTCTTACCTATTTATTCTAAGAAAAAAAATTATATCTTTTCTTCTTTTTTAGTTATTTATTCTAAGAAAAAAAATATTTTATAAGAGAATTTCTCCCTCATTGGTATAAATCTTTGTAAAATTAAATAAATGTTTATTATATATGTTTCAGTAATAAATTATTATAAATTTTAATTCATTTACTATTATTATCGAAGAATTACAAAAAATATTTATTTGGGTTTAGGCAAATAGAAAATATATTTTCTGGGTTCTTGAGTTTTCCTCGATGACAGCTAAAAGTTTTGGACTAAAAGCTATGAAAAATTTATATAATATAAAATATAAAAGAATATATATAATAATAAATAATATAAAATAAAAGAGAAAAAAAGACTGGATTTGGACCTGTATATTAAAATAGAAGGTGAATTTTTTTTTGTTGTTTTTTTCATTAGCTCAGGCCTGAATATCGCTAAGAAAAAGATTATATAAACTTATTCCTAGTGGTATATGATAAATTTTATGGAATGATTTTTGAAAAGGAGATATCTATGTTTTTAAAGGGATGAGAATCGTATCTGTATAGGAGAAAGTTTAAGGTTTACGTTTCTCCTCGCAAATCAAAAATTAAAAAAAAAAGAAAAAATTTAAATATTTTTTAAACTAAAAAAAGAAATTTATATAAAAAAATGAGATGATAAATAATTTTCCTTCTCTATGAACAATTTTAATATCAGCCAATATATAAAAAATGTATAGTATAATTTCTAAAATTTATATATATATAGAGACATTTCAGTTCTTGTGTTATATAAGCCCTGAACTTTGGTGCAGAGATAGATGTCTAGCCTCACGTACCAAAGGCCAGAGGTTCGCGTCCCGTCTAAAGCCACAAAAATTAATTTAAATTATATTGGATACCAAATGAATTAAATATATATGGGCGATGTTAGAATGGCCTCTAATATCGAAAAAGACTAAAAAATCAAAATCAAAAAGGGCATAAGAATACTCGAATAATTTTGAATATGTATAAATATTTAAACAAATCAATTTTGAAATTTGCTCCTGTCTCATAGGATAAAGGTGAAGTTCTAGCTTTAAAATCTAAGACCACTAGATGAGACTTCCCGTTTTGAGCGATAAAATTGATTAAATTATATTGGTTACTAATTAATTTAAATAAAAATGAATGAAACCTAAAAGACTTAAAAAATTTTTTAATTTTATTTATTGTGAGGCAATTACTATTCGGAATAGAGGAGTGAGAAGAGGCAGGACAAGACTGGCTTTCCTTCTCTCCTATAAAAAAAGCGGGGAAGTTGGGGAAGGGAGGTTGTGATTGGTCTGAAGAGGCTTGGAAAGAGCAGAGTTTTAAAATGGGAGTCAAGAATCCGAAAAACGCTCGATAATATTGTAAATAGAAGATTTTTCTATTATTTTTAGGAAAAAATGAAAACAAAATTTGAAAGTATTTTTTTGTCTTTTTCACCCAGGGACACATTTCATAAGAATCTTCTTTTAAAAAATAAGCGAAATTGCTTTATTTTGATTGTTTATTTTTTTATACTATTCATTATATTAAACAAAGGAAAAATATTTTTCGATTGCTTCAGGTTTTATTCCCTTGAAATCATTATGAAATGCTGATTGATCTTTTTTGATCAATAAATGGAATAAAAGATTTTATTTATTATTACCGTACTATATAATATTTTCGTGATTTCAAATTAAAAAAAAAGCGCGTGAAATCGACACGCCCTAGATATTATTATACTATTATTAAAGGCAATAAAGTACTTGCCTCTATATGTATATAAATTTATATATTTCATTTCTTAAAAGAAAATAAAGCTCTTAGGACTTAAGCACTCTATCGTTTGTTTGATTTATTTCCAATCTTAAAAACAATTTATATTTGCAAAAAAAAAAAACAAAAAAAAAACTGGATTTTTGTAAGCTATTTTGGCATAATTAAAAGTAATAAAAGATTTTTGTGCATGAAGTTGAATTTCAATGCGCATGCGCAATAATTCAAATGCTCAAAACTATGTGCGCATGCGCAGTATGGTTTTCAACTGGCTTCCAATCCAATGTAGAAAACGTACTTCTAGCATTAAATGAAATTAAGTTAAAATATCATACATACACTTATTAAAATTGGAATTTTATCATGCGACATACAAACCGTTCAGAAAAGAAATAGGCAAATGATGCTCTTCTAGTTCCTTTTCTCGGATGACATAGGAAATAATATAGGCGTCTTAGAGAGTTAAATAAATATTATCGAACGAAACAAATATTTTCTCTAATCCCAGGTGAGAGGAGGGATAAAATAAAAAAATAATTAAAGATGCAAGTAAATAAGATAATTAATATTCATACATAGGTTTAACATTTTGCCTCTTATTTTCAAATAAATAAAAAATTTCTAACTATACTTAATGCATATAATCACTTATTTTGTAGAACGTTTAGTATATATTATATTTAATTTTGAAATTGTAATAAATGTTATTTTTACCGTAAAATCAAGTAATCTAGTCCTCTTCTTATTTCCTGGACTATATAAGTATATTCCAGTTTACTTAATTTTTTTTTAATTGCAAAAAATAATGAAAAAAAAAATTTTATGCCACTAAATAATAATATGGAGGATAATTTTTGTTTAATAATTAAAAATTAATACTGGAAAACGCGATTGTTATATATAAATACCTTCTCAGGGAATATTAAATTAAAATGATAATAGCAAGTGGAAAATTCCAAAATATCCCTGGAGAAGTTGTTTTTCTACAATCAGAGAGATGTTCTTAATTATATTTTTTTTTATCGTTGTCTGATGTCGCTGCTCTTGCGGACATGTAAATGGCGGCCTCCGACCGGATTGCATGCTTCAAGTCACGCCGGATTAAATATTACCATTATTTCCATTCTCCATAATTATTTTCATTAAGCCAAAAAAAGGAAAAACATTTAGAGAGTAATTGAGCTTGTACAATTAAAATAGGAAATGTTATTCAATTTTTTTTCCACTGATATTTTTTAGTGTAACGAAATGCGCATCCCATTACATTTTTCTTCATTTATCTTAAATAACTTAATAGGCCTAAATAGTAAAATGTTCATTAGGGATAAAAATGAAGATAATTATATTTAGGGATAAGTTTTTATAATTAATTTTAAAATTAAAAAAAAATTATCTCTTTTTAAGATAATCATGAAAATATTTTATATAAAAATTAATTGAAAATTTTTGTTGGAGAGATAAAAATCTCACTTATATCCTCAAGGTCGGTAAAAATGATGGGTTGAATAAATTTGTTAGTTTTTGCTGCTAGAAGGTAAGCAACCCAAATGACCAACTCGCTTATATATTTGTCGATTAATTATTCTAGAGCTGCATGGACAGATGTTAAATCTCGCTAGAAATTAACAATCGAGCATGCGTGGAGTGCTGAAGCAACTAATCGAAAAATACGGCATACGAGATCAGAGGTTCGCTTCCCAACCAAAACGATAAAAATTTATTTAAATTATATTGGTTGATTTACATAAATATGGACGATGTCTAAATGTCCTCAAATGCCAAAAGAGACTTTAAAAAATAAAAATAAAAAATTATGGCCATAAGAAATCTCTAAATGGCCTCAAAAGAAGAAAAAGACAAAAAACAAAATAATAATTAATATAATAATATTTCAATTCATTAAAATTTCCTTTTTTATTCGTTTCTCAAAAAAATTATTTTATTTATAAATTTTAAATAAATATGTATATAAATTCTAAATTTATAACGGATGACTGGGACTTTCATTGTTCATGAAGAAGAGAATGTGAAAATATTAAAAAAGCAGCATATTGGAATTTTTATTGGCGTATCGATTTAGCTTTGGAAGCATCTTCAGGGCCAGCATAATATAAACTTTAAAATCCAAAAAAGAAACACTAAAGTTTAATAGCATTATTCAGATCCCAACAAATTCTCCTAATATTACTCAAATCTGATGATTTACAAGTAATGTCTTGTTTAGCATGGTCATTAGTGAGATTAGATTGTTGTTTTTTATATGCAAGATAAGAAACATTTATAAGTCGTCCATGTTAAGCAATATTTTATTTGTAAATCGCCCAACTTTGATGATATTTTAACATTTTTTTTTCCTCCTAAAGAAGAACTCAATTCTTGTTTAAAACATATTTCACTATAAATTATTTAAATTTAGACTGAATTAAATATATGTATCTATAGATGGATTCAGTAGTTCGTTTGTTTTTATAATAAATAATTCTCATTGTACTTTCAATTATTTTTATTAAAATTTATTTCGTTTATTTTTTATCAATTCTATATACTTTAAGAAGTTGAAAGAGAGCCCTGTCCCTTAGTGCAGAGATAGATGGCATCGTAACATAGATATTTTCTTTGTCATGGCCTTTAAAGTAGTAACAATATTCTAGTCTAATGTAGAGAGGTATTAGCAATTATTTAAATAAATTTTTATAAGTTTTTCTGGAATTTTTGTGTGTTGTTGAATTACAGTGTTACCTATTCGCATATATACTTTAGCCTATATCTTTTGTTTCGTCTTAATGGACAATTCAAAGACCTACAAGAAATCCGAAAATAATAAGGGGTAAAACATTTGATGATTTTAAATTTCATTTAGGCCTACATAAGGAGGAAACAAAAGATACAGGTTGATTAATTACTTTTGAGAAGGACAATATATATATATTTCTTGTAAACTGTAGCCATGCTTAACAAGTGAATAATAATATAATTTAGCGGTAGCCAATCTCTACGCGTCATGTACCGGTACGTAAAAAATATATTATGTACAAAATTTCGTTCTTATTTCAAAAAAAAAAAAAAAAGAAAAGCGGTAGGCTACTTGATGACAAAAGGGCTAGAAATCAGTGAAAATATACTAATATTATTTGATATAAAGACATCGAAAATCTTTTAATTTAAACTCTAACAATTTTAAGGAAAGGGGACTACTTATAATTCGGAGGAGGAGCAGATATTGGACTTCTTGAAAAAAATATCATTAAAAGGCTTAGTTTTTTAATAAGGGAATCAAATTAGAAAAAAAAAAATATTTTTAATTTTTCTAAATTAAATTTGTAATCTTTAGAAAGAAACCGAATTAAATATTAAAATTATTACATAACGAAAAAAAAAAATAGACTACTTTTTGTCAAATAAAATTGAAATTTATTGAACTAAGAAAAGAATAAAGATGTCGAAAAGAGAGAAATTATTAAAATAATATTGGGATATAAAGCCAACAAGAATTTTTTCTCTCTCTTTAGAGAACGAGAGAGATAAGATGATTATAGGAGAAACGAGTTTCATAAAATGGCTGATAAATGTGCATACATGTGGGTCTGAGGACAAGGACAAGGGACAAAATCCTGAACCGGATGAATAAATAATTTTTTCTTTTCCCTCTCTATCTCTCCATATTTTTTTATTATTATTATTATTATTATTATTATTATAACTAATAATTAGGAGAAAAAATTTGAAGAAGAGGAATGCGTTAATGAATGTCATTCACACACAAACACAGAGACATTTACAGAATTCATAATTAATTTTTAAGTGGAATTATTAAATTTAAGTAATTTAATTAATTTTATTATTCTCTTTGGAATTTTTTTTCTCTTTCCTCTCTTTTATTTTAATGCTATTTGTTCGGATATAAAAATTTTAATTTATGAGATTTTAAGTAATTAAAAAAAAATTAGATTTTATTTTTTTTAATTCGTAATCAGGAATTTGGAATTACAATCCGTGAATTCATCATTATCATTATTATTTGTAAAAATAATTCAATCAAGTTGAGATTTAACAAGAAAGAATAGTCCTGTCCTTAGGCGCAATGATGGAGGCCTCGATCTCAGTGGTTCTCTTTCCGTTCTGAACGACAAAAATTCATTTATGTTATATTGGCTACCAATTAATCAAAATACATAAGAGCGGTCTAAATAGCAACAAATACCGAAAAGAAAAATGAATAATATAAAAAGATTTTTATTTCTTTTTCTTTGGGAGGAGAAATAAAAAATTTTGTAAAAATTGATGCAGAAATTCGTGGGTGTTTGATTGCTGGCAGGTAGGCAACCCAACTGACCCACCAGGCATGCGCAGCTAAATTTGCCGATAAATTAATAACATGTGTTATTAAAGGTTCACCATTAGTCATTTGGGTTGCCTACCTTCTAGCAATCAAACGAATTAATTTATGAACGCTTTGATTTATAAAAATACCAATATTATTTTTATTTTTAGTGAATTCTAATCCCTCGCCCTCTTCTACCCCACAAATTTTGAGGTCAATGAAAATAAATCAGAATAATTCAAAGATTTTTTTTTCACTCCCTTCTTTTTTGTTTTTTATGCGATAAAATTTCTTTGTAATCTGTCATAAATTTACAAGAAGAGAAAGAAAATCCAGAAGTAGTCCCAAAGACAAATTGGGCTCATTAAATTTTTTTTTTTGTTTTTGATATCTGAAACCGTTTATGAAAGCAAAAATAAATATTTTTTGTAATAAGTCGTAAATCTTTAGAGTCAGAATGGTAAGTAAATTAAAGGAAAAAGTAGTAGATAATTTTATGGCAAATAAAATGTCTCATTATATTTTTTTTTGTTCGGTATTCAATCCAGTTTATGAGATATTCAATAAAAAAATAAACAACAAAACGAGCAAACATCCCTTCCTCCTGGACCAATTTGAAGACAAAAAAAAACTCAAGAAAAATTATAAGGAATAAGTAAAATTTTCTTAATGGTACTCAGCCAAATTTTTTCAGAAGCATTAAAATTTTTAAAAATCAAAAAACAATTTGAAGTTTAGAGAGAGTATGGGCAGAGTCATATTTAAGAAAAATTAATAAAATAAATTAGCGCGAATCCGAACCCGAACGATTCTCTTCATAAAAAATAGAATTAAAAATTAATTATTATAAGAAGCACTTTTTGGCAAATATAATAATAAATAACAACAATAAAATATAATATCTCTATAAGGCCCGTATTCAGAAACATTCCTAAAGAATTCAGAAAATATTACTATGCTTTTTTTATACTAAGGAATTTTTTATTTATTACTTGGCTAATTCAAATTCTTCCTTAGATCTCTATATTAAACAGAAAGATTTTAACTCAAAAAATTCTTTATAAAGAAGCACAGTCAAATTCTTAAAATTTTTTTTAGAAACGTTTTTGAATAAAGACCTAGGGCCTCTTCAAAAAATCCTGACTACACTTCTACCAGGGAGGTTTTGTGGTGCTAAGGAAAAAGGTCCGTTCTAATTTTTTCGCTGGTGTTTTCAATTAAGGGGGCCTCAGCCCGAGGTTGGGACCCACAAATCCGAAATCGCACTAAGTGCTTACATTATTTTAAAAATCTTTCGGCATCTGAGGCCATATAGACTATAAACAATTAAAAATATATTTTAGTTACGATACCCAGGCATATTTATTTCCATTTCCATTTGATTTAAATAAATTTTCCTCGGACTGTCTGGGATACTCTTTGGCTTAAGATTATCAATATTGATAATAGGGAGACTTTAAGAAATGTGAAAATATATTATTTCATAATTTTTTTGATTGATTCAGCTTATTAATGTTTGACTCTACTAACAAATAGGATAAGGAGAAAAACTATTAATAATTTTTCCAAGAAATTTTATTTTTATAGTGCTAACAAACAGGAATATTGGTATTTAAGTCAATAGTATTTTTTTTTTATTCTTTATTTAGTAGTTCCCTAGATATTTGAATATTATCTCGATTCGATCTAAAAGAATGGGATAATAACTAAGCCTTTGTGCACTAATCATAAAATTAATTATAGGGGAGATTGCCCCCACCATCCGACTCCAATAAATATCATAAAAATCTCGGATTGTTTTTGGAGCTGGTCCAAAATGGGAGATTGGGGTTTATTTAATCCACCCCCCAAGAGTTTAGGTCATTTACCCCCATCCGAAAATGTCGTAAATTATACATTTGCATGGTAAATGTAACAAATAGTGATAGATATATTTATATCTTTGGTCTAGTAGGGGGAGGCTGCATCCGAGTTTGGTCCTGGGGGCTATACTTAGGCGTTGGTTCGTTCTTGATTCAACAAATTCTATTCTTAGCTGTTAACCAGATAAACAACTTGATTCAATCAATCAGGACTATTTTAATTCGGGTCAAAGAGAAAGAGAGAGAAAATTCATTAGATGATTAAATGTCAGAAGATACAGTTTGTACCTCTTTCACATTTAAAGAGATAGGAAAAAAAAAAAACTTGGATAACAAAATTAATTAAATTAGGAAAGGTTGGAATAATTTCTATTTAATCCGACGATGGTATGTAAGAGATATAGAAAAGTTATTAAGATTTCATGTTGTATGAGGCTATTGCGTTATCTTCGATTGGATTGTTTGTGCTGTTTGAAACCGTTTGACGCATGCTCAGACTATTATATATATATAGGTATAATACTTCATATTGGCGCTCGTGAGCTCTCGCCGCCGAGGCACCCCCTCCATTCCCCTCTGCTTTAAGCTAGTACCATCCAATTCTCAGCTCCACCTCTTCGAATTATTTCACTAGACTCCTCTATCTTTTTTTTTCTATTTCCAAATAATATCCTATATCCCCTTCGTTTGCCAATCCCAGCTACAAGATCTTCGCGATTTATGATCCTATCGATGTGTCAAATCATACATCTAACGCCATTCCCCTGATTATTCACCTAATATACTAATCTAAGTACTCTATTTTCAAAGCTTCTAAATCTATTTTCGTCTCCTATATATAGCCTACTAACTTTCGCACTGATACAGTAACACAGGCAGAATGGTACTTTGATAGAGCTTTATTTTAAGGTTTTTTTGTTAAGTCTCTTGAAGACAAAAACTTGGACATCGCATAATAACAGCCGTTCCCTGCTTGGATTTTTCTGTTTAGTTCAGTCCTAACGCTATATTCTTCAATTACAATTGAACCTAAATATCTAATTGAGCTTCCTATTCGTAATTTATTTGTTCTTGTTAATCCTACTCAATTTCTTTCAGTGAGCTCACTTTAAAGAGTTCTTCAGCTCTTTGAGCAATAATCTCCTCGTTATCGCCGTAAAACCTAAATCATAAGCATAGACCAATATTTTAATGTTGCTCTGTAGTGTGATTTGCCTAATATGATAGATACTCTAGCGCAAGATTGAAAAGTAACGACATCTCCCTGCTTAAAACTATTGGTTACAAATGGGTCTGAAAGTTGGATACCTAAACGAATCCGACCCTTGGAGTCATTTAAATAAATGCTAACTATTTTCATTAATTTTTTGCTACCAAGCAGGACTTGAATTTTATAGAGCTTGTTTCTTTTTTTTTCATGCATTTATGAACCCATTTCCAAAGATTTTTCCCAAATTCCCAAAAAGGGCCAAATTTAATTAAATTAAATAAAATTAATTTTTTAATTTTTTTTTTATATGATGTTTTTTGTGAGTTCGAATTTAAAGTAATGTAAGTCCCCAGACAATTGTTATTGTTAGATTAAATGAAAATGAAGCTCTTTAAGGGTTTAGCCTAATAGGTTTAATAATACTATAGGGATGGGTTAAGAATTCCTTTGATTAAAGGAAGAGAGTAGAATTTTGGATGAGAGTTGTATTACTAGTTTTTCCAACTTCGACTAAAAGATATTTTAGATGAAAAATCCATCGCTAGGTTGTCCTATACCTTAGGTCCCTTCAATTCGGTGGAATTAAGTAAGAAGCATAAGAACTAACAAGATTAAGGAAAGTCAAAGAGGGGAGTTAGAGATTAAATTAACTTCAAGGTTCTAAAGTTAGAGAGTTGGTTTAATATGTGACTTTCCGAGCACCATTTGACCCCAATGGAATTTAAAAAATTTAATTAACTATCAATATATTAATAAATTTCATTTAAATTCAATTTTTTTTTTCATTAG
>JAAAKE020143926.1:451-13231 GCA_010014785.2 Anisolabis maritima | reverse complement strand
GGAGAGCCGAAACGTCGAGTTAATCTCAACAATCAACGCGGGCCAACCCGGGAAAACATTATTCCACATATATATATGAAAAATCTGAGAATGGCTCTTAAGTATGGAATTTGTGATTATTGAGAGATTTAATTTTCAAAAAATCACTGCCACTCAACCTTTAAACCTCTTATGAAACTTTCTTTAAGTTTCTTAGGAATATATTCTCAATAATTTTATATATATACAAAAACGAAAGACAATTTAAAAAATAAAAAACTTAAAATAAATAGTTGATTTATATTTATATAATTGAATCGATAATAAGTTATAATTCTTTTTTCCACAATTTTTATCTTTTTTCACCTTGATACCTTTCTCACCTTTTAAATTTTAATTGAATTAAAAAAGAAAAAGTGGATTTTTTTTGGAAAAAAAAACTTAATATGTTTATCAGTATTATCATCCGTTAACTTTTAGACAACTTTGGGACAAAATAATTTAACATATTTTTTTTTTTAATTAAAATATGTTAAGTTAAAATATTGTAAACTGATTAATGTAAGAATCCATGGTAACGACAGGAAAATTCTTGGAATAATGTGTAGTGTGAAGGCTTCAATTAATAAATAAAATTCTTTGAAGTGATCGATTTTACTCTATTTAAAGTATAATCATGGGTTACTTAAATAAAAATTAAGAGAATTTGTGTAAAAGTTTTTTCAATATTTCATAACGCAAAGCCTGATAATATTTTAAATAAAAGAAATCGATCGACTCAAAGAATTTTTTTTATTTAATAGCTTACCTCTTCACACTACACATCTCCTGGTATTCTCAAATGATTTTTTTCATCTTCATAACAACTTTAGATTGTGGAATGCTATACTAATTATTATTTTCAGGTAAATTATTATTTTGTCGAAAAACCTCTATGTAGATGTTATTCTTTTAAATGTTTTCAAAATGCATATGTTAAAAATTTTTTAGAAACTGAATTTGATTTAATAAAGGCAATGATAAATTGATTTTGAAAAACCTTAACCCTATGAAATTATACTCGATAAAATATTATTCCTTAAAGATGATTTATATTTTTATGCTAGGCATTTAAATTTACCATTTAAGAAAAATATTTGATGATTTTTTAATGCTTGTTTGGGCATAATTCGCGCCCTGTGGCCTCGAACCAGGATTTTCCGTGACGGACCAGATATCTTTATACCAGAACACACAGCTCAACAAACATATGATGTCGCTCGCCAATACAAAAGGGAAAGTATAATTTCACTTCGTAAGGAGACTTTTGTTTGCATTGCCATCAGTGGGTACTAATTTAAATTTATGTTAATATACCTAAGAATGTTTAATAAATTAAATATATATTATTTTAACCAGCGGCCTAGCCAAGATATCTGGATTCTCTTCAAAACAAACACTTCCATTCTCTATGTATCTGTCCAAAACTCTCAGGCCCCCCGATAAATTGTAAATATTTTATTTATTCTTATTTATTTACTATGAATTTTCCTTTTCGGTCTCATATATTTTACCTCTATACCGGACTGGATCCATAAAATAATTGGGGGGGGGGGGGGGGGGGGGGTTTGGTGGAGGAGGGAAAAAAAATTTTTTTTTTTTTCTTTTTTTCTTTTTCCTTACACAAGCGGGGGGCGGGAAAGAAAGGGGGGGGGGGGGGGGGGGGGGGGGGCGATCTTGGTTAAGAGAGCAATGAAATATATTTTACATAGTTGTTGGGTGGCAGCCGTGTAGGAATAAAGGCGAGAAAAAGAAACAACGATTCTCTTCTTTATTGTTAAAAGAACCAAACGGTGTTATGTTTTTCACGCCTTTATTCCTACCTGGCTGCTACTCACCCCTAAAAACAACTTTTTAAATCATACAGCTGGTCATCTCCTTTTGCAATGTATTTTAATGTTTTTGGAGGTGTTTCTCTATTTTCACTTCTTTTTTTTTGGGTGGGAGAGATCCGCCCCTGCAACTAAACAAAAACTGTTAAGAGTTAATTTGTGTGAAAACTTCGTATCGAATTGCGTTTTTTTTTTTTTTTTTTTTTTCATATGAAAACATAAGGTTCAACGGATCTATAATGTCCAGTGGTCACATGCAACCAGAAAGAACACGAGTAAGAGAGTAAGGACTTTAAAATTTCATGATAATTTCATGAATTTAAACATATAATTAATTATATTTGTTAACTCTGATATCCGAAAACAAATGAGTGCAAGTGGAACTCGAACTCTAACCGCTCGATTTCCTTGTAAGCGCGTATAAATTGAATAAAAATTCATGATTTCTACAAAGGGTTGTATTTCATGATCTTTGTGAAACATAAAGAAGAATAATCAATTTATATATATTAGAAGCCCTCTGAAGGCCTAAATAATATGCCAATTATAAACTTTTTTATTTTACCATAAAAATATATAAATCTTACATATAAATAAATTGAAAAAATAGAAATGTTCTCTGAAGATCTCTGTGGCTCCATAGTTACGTCACTGGTTTTAATTATTAATATATATAGAAAATGATAGCATTAAAGATCATCATTTTCACCTTCATATCTCTGTTATCATTTACATTAAAAAATTTCCTTTAATGTATCCTACATTCACTGTTAGGACCGAAGGAAAAAAACTTAATTCCAGACCACTGACTAGGAACAAATACCCCATCTACTGAACATTATCTAAACTGGAAAGCTCACCAAAGACAGAAATAGCACTCACATAAAACATCGGTCCAATGTGCGTAATCGCAAAATCATAATGTACAATCCGAACAAAAAGTTTGTATATTAACAAATGTCAGCCATCATTGAGAGCCAGCTGATCAGCTAATATTTATTTTATTTACCTTGTTATTTATTTTTTCAGGGGAGAGGGATGCAAAAACAATTCTGCAGGCGGGCCTCCAGCATTAGTTAGGTTACTCAAGAGAGTTTTCATAAGAATTCTGCGACCTTCTTAGTAGTTGCTTTCCATAGAGAAAATATGGGCGTTATAGTTTCAGTTTAGATTTCATTCCAACCATTAGGCCAGTGTTTCCCAACCCCGAGGACTCGGGGATCCACTAGTACTTGAAAAAGGGACCGCGGCATAATTTATTTTCATTAAACTTTATCTTTTCTTGTTGTTTTCATTTTTATAATATGCTAAGGGAAGTAGACGGCAGATTGCCAAAGGAGACGTTTTGGATTTCCATCTTCATTCACTAGGCTATTTGTAAATATGGCCATAGTTGTCATAAGTAATTGTGCATAAAATACAACAATCTATGTGAACATATATATTTTCTTTTATATTATAGTGAGTGTCAAAGAAAAATATACATGCATTGTTATATTTTATGCACGATTACTATGGCATGTTTACAAATAGCGTATAAGTATCTGAGGATGGACGAATTTTATCCGAAACGTCTCCGTTCATCTTTTGGTATTAAAGGGCTAACTTTCATTTGCCGCATTCTGTCTCCTATTTTCATCACCAGAGTCCAACAGCAATTGGCTACTAATCAATTTTTATATGTAAAATATAAAAAATTTCCATTTTAGAGGTCGCGGTGAAATATTATTCTCTCTAGAAAATCCGCCATTCCCTCTTCACTTATACATTTCTCCTTTGTATTCAATTTTAGGATGTAAAAAATTTAAATTAATGTACATTTATTATATTGTTATTTATTCTTTAATATTTCTAAAAATGTTCAAAATAAGATCGGCATTTTTATCGTTGACTTGAGTGGGGAAAATCTCTACCTCTACCTCTACTCAAGTTTCTTATTTCTTTAGCATATCTATTGGATTTTTATTTTTCAATAATAATAATAAAATAATAGAATTTGACAAAAAGACGCTGATCTTGTTAAACGCCAAAGAAAATGATCAAATTTGTTGATCCTGCAAATATTGCAAATGAACTGATACGGTTTAGCAAAAATAGGAACATGAATAATGCGAGAAAAATTTTACTCTTAAAAAATACGTTTGATCAAATGTCTAATTGGATAAAGTCATCTATTGGATTGAATGATCAGGTGCCAAAATGGCCTAACAATAAGAAACAATAAGATTATTCTTCACAGAGCAGGTAAAAGAATCCCGAAAGAAGGTCGTAAAATGATAAATAATTTTTTTTTTAAGAAAAAGTGATAACAATACAACAGATATCATGATTAAAATAACAAGTAATTCTACATTCGTCTAGATAAGAATAGTACCGGATTAAGTAAAAGTGATGATAACATTAACCGGGATCTATGGCATTTTTTAAAATATGTAATTTTGCTCCTACTTAAAAAAAATCTTTGATTTATCTCACTTTCAAAAAATTTCTGCGGCCATTCACTAATATCTAAAAAGAACAACTTTGAAAATACTAACTGGTTAAAAAAATTCTGTTTTATTCCCCAGAATGGTTAAATGACAAATTTGAAAACATGATAATGCTAATAAAAAATTATTTTTATAAGATTTTATTTAAACTGAATTTTTACATTGTTTTCAACATATAAATTAATTAATTTAGATATTTTTTTATTTTATTTTTTATTGTTTTTTTCCCATATCTTTGGTCATTTCCTGAGCCATTTTCAAAGTTGAATCCAACGTGCTTTTGGTCAATTTTACAAATTCGCCCTGGACTTCGTCAGCCTCTTCTTTTAAAGCAAATCCTAATTTTTTCATTTCTTCAGTAACCATCTAAAAATAAAATATATTCTTAAACATATATTATATATATATATATTATACATATATTATATAATAATATCAAATATGTTTGTATGGACATACTACTATGATCAAAAAGTAAGTTGACTTTTTAATATTTTCGGAAATCATTTGTTTAATAATCTATGTTTATCCTATTTTCTTTAAAGTAGTCCCCCTGTGATATTATACCCTTATGCTAACGTGGTATCCAATTTGAGAAAGACTGGTGGAACGATTCTTTAGGTCTTGAGCTGGGCCTGCGAATTCGCCTTTATTTCATCAATTGTTGAAAAACGCTGTCCTTTTAAGTTTAGCTAATAGTAAAAAGTCAAAGGCAAGCATGTCTGGAGAATGGGGTGGTTGCGACATCATAACGGTGTTGTGTTTCGCCAAGAACTGTAGGATAATCAAAGCAATATACGTCGGTGCGTTGTCGTGGTGCAAAATACATGAATTATTTTGCCATCAATCTGGACGCTAATGCAAAAGTCGCATTACGCTTAAATAATATTAATATTATTTGTACTGTTTGACCAGTTGAGCGTGCAAGGTCTTCCAGAACGAGTTTCCTCATTAAAGTCTTAGTAACACTTATCAATTCTTAGGATTTTTAATGCATCAGCACAAAAAATTTCGTTTTTTATGCAAATTCTTTGCTCGATTAATTTATGCATATTAAAAAATAGCTTACAAAATTTTACAATTACAAAATTGGCTATAATTTCTAAACTAACAAACGAAATCATATGAAACTTATGTCACATGTTAAGGCCAGTCATACCAACTTAAAAAATCTGGGGTGCCAAGAGCGTATCACACACTTTTATCTGATTGAGGAAAAGAAAATAAAATGATGTGCCGTAACACCAGATTTTTTGTGTCTATATATTTTTCCTTTATGGTAGTATATCAGTTCCCGAGAGGTAAATAACGTTACTGCCAATTTTTTCATACCAAATTTATCCCAAGGAAAATATTTATAATTATAAAAACAATTAAATCTCGTTTAATAACAAACATAAGAATTAAAAATATTTATTAATATATTTTGTTACCATGGCAACGAGTTGTTCTATCTTTTCTATGGGATTCTTAAAATCCTAAATGGAAGCCCCCGCATAGCCAATTTAGTTAGAGTAGTTTAAGTGAAAATCATATAAAACCCAAAAACGAACAAGAGTAAAGAGGGCCCAAACAATTTTGGGGAGAATAAATTTTAATACATATCAAAGATCATCTAATAAATAATTGATATATGAATTTTAATCGAAATCATTAAAACGAATTTTGAGAAAATCGAAAAAAAAGTATATTAGTAAAGTTCTAGTTACCCGATTTTATACAAAAACTTCGAGGTGCAAGCGACATGGATACCTAGTTTAAATATAAAGTTTGAGCTTCGGACGATTTTTGTTCTTGAGATATCTTGTGCACACATAGATAGATCATTTTGCAAAACCTATTTTCTTAGACTCAGAAAACCTCAAAATGTGTATATAAGTAAGACAAAGTAAAAACAAATGATTGTATCGATAAATAAAGCGCGCGAATTTTTAAAACAAAAGTCATCTTACTTTTTGATAAGAATAAAAAATTTAATGAGCCGGTACATATGTCAATCCCAAAACTACTTATCTTATTTAAAAGTTCTTTTGTGAGAATATTTTTGCTGGTGGATCAAGTGACCATATGGCCCACGGATATTAAACCCAGTACCTCCACCCTATCCTGGGCTTTGTTGAGCTTCTTTTACACCAGTGGACACTACACTAGTAAAACTCACAATCCCAGTATTTATCTGACCTCATAATTAAGTAAAATTTTAAATAAACATTTTTCCTTTACAGGCCGCTTCTTATACCAGCAAGTTAGGCAAGCAGGCTCTAACCATTCACTGTAAGCAGCAGAAAGCCTTTCAAGGTTAAAGCTAAGTTGAATAGTTTTCAAGAGCTATTCATTTGAATTAGATACTAATATTGAATATATGGTTCGAAACCAGCCTAGATGTCCCGTTGCTAGACTGGACATATCATAGTTTTTTTAATTTATGTGAGTATACTCACTGCTAAATAAACTATGACTTCTCTAGTTTGCTCAATGCATATATTGAATATATATCCATTTCAAATGAATATTTTGTGACAACTATTTACCTAATATTTCTTATGCCAGTTGGCCACTAGAGGCGTTGCAATCACTAGAAATTCTGATTTATGAATTTTTTTTTTTTAGTAAAGGATACCAAAATTTTTCAACCAAAAGTTGTTCAAAATGAAAAATAGAACATTTTTGTATTGTATATGACTATTTTTTGCTTATTAAATGTTAGAAAGATATTCTGAATTCAAGATTTGAATGAAGTTCACTCCTTTAAAGGGGCCGATTCTTGCCTCTTTTTATTATAATGTGTTGTCAACGCACCCAAACTTATATACAAAATTTCAGAACTCTAGCTCAATGGATGGGTTTGAAAAATGGACTAGAATATGTTGTTCAGACAGACAGACAAAGTAAGAAAAATTAAAGTGTTTAAATACGTAGATCTATTTTTAATGTTAATTTTTTCCAACTCAAGGCAGGCTGGGGTGGGAGTCTCATCTTTGGCTACTCACCTTCTTGAATATATACTTTTATAAATTTTTTTACTTCCTACCTGAATACTTTCACTAAGTTTATTTCGCATTTCTTGAGCTTGTTTTTGGATTTCTGGAGTCATCATTTTCTTTGACATTTCATTCATTTTATCCGCAGATTCTTTCATCATCGATGACATAGATCCTTGCATATTCTTAGCCTATAAACAAAATTTATAATATTATTATATAATAAAAGATTCCAGATATCCTACGAGAAGCAATTCACACCTTCAAAAAATTTATTTGACTTATCAAATTTATTTATTTATATTTTAATTAATTTTTAAAGTATTTTTAAAAACAAATTTGTCCCTCACCCCATTTCAAAATTGCTTTTTGGATCGCCTATTGTCTCTACTACTCTGTAATGCTTATTAAATTAGGATTTATTTTACCACAATTAGGATTCTTATTGTTGCTATTTACGATTTGCTTCTAATATCTCTATACTCGAGGTATGATTGGGTACTCCATGTGGATCACCGAACCGGATACTCTCTACACTTTCTATAATGTAAAAAATATTAACTTAACGGGATAAATTAATTAACATAAAAAAAACAACAATGAATATGACTATTATATAGGTCTAGTATTTTTAACTATTTTATATAGACCTGTTTCTTTATTTATAGAATCCAAGAATATGCCAAATAAAATATTTTGTTGATTTTCAGTTCATTTACCTTTAAATTCTTTCATTTCCCATAGATGTAAGAGGTGCACACCGACAAACCTATAAATTCCCAAACTTTTTTCGACTACAGCCCCCTTTTCTAAAAATATTACTTTTCGTCTCCTGCAAATCAAATATATTATGAATAAATAAGAAAAGCGAAATGTAGATATTACTTTATTCCTGTAATCTTTCTATCCCAAATGAATAAGAAGAAAGCTTGTTTTCTAAATAAGACACCTTGGAGCATAAAGTAATAAAATTATTTAATAAAAGCAACAAATTTAACATAAGATTACAAAATCTACAAAATAACAAAATAAAATCTTTATTGCCCATATAATAGCATTAAAAATTTTATGTATATTATACAAAAACAATAAGTTTTAAACTTTTCTTAATGTTTTCTTTTTCCTGTCTTTTACCACCCCTTTATTTTTATAAAACGTCTCCTCTGCTACCATCGTCTGAATAATTTTAAAAATTAAGTGATAAGCCAAACGTATCTTTACGGTTAGATTATTCTACAGGTATAAATACAGAGTAGAGACACGATATATAATTAAATTTTAATTGAAATTCTAGAATCAGCAAATCATCAAACTTTAGTATCTCCATCTTAGCTAACTTTCCCCTGTATAAAATTTTGTGCCACTTATTTTACTAAAGTAGCAGATTTCATCTACCTAGATTACTAGTCAAAATTTTCAAAATGTTCACATGCAAAATACACTATCAAATTGCAAAATTCCTTGATAAATAGGAGGGTCATTTTGTGATAAAAGAGTTCTAACCTCTTCCTGGATTTTGTTGGCATATTCATTGATTTTGACGGCCATTTGATGCATATTTGATTTGAGCTTGTTCACCATCTCGGGGGCATCCACGTATGGTTTGTCTTTATCATTCTTAGGCAGCATACCTGTTCAAAAAATCTTTTCAATTAATCTTTATTAAAATAATTGTGGCCGTTTCAAAAACATTACAATACAATAACTTCTTCATTTTTTTAACTTTTTCGACCAGTCGAAGGCTTGGTAAGTAAAGTTTATTTATTTTATGGAAAACTATTGTCTGAAGAAACTAATAATTTCTTCAAGAAATATGACCGCCTATTTTTATAGTAAATATAGGAAAATCTCATAAAAGATATGTTATAAAATTAAGTATGGAGATGTGGAGTGCCAAATATTTTCAAAGATCAAATAAAAATCCTAATTCTGACAGAAGTAAATTTATCCGCTGAGATAGAATGCAGATCCAAATTATAAGAAAGGAGAGGAAGTCAGCCGGTAGGATAGCCTAGAAATAAAAAACTCCCAATATGTGAGACCTTTCGGCTTTAATTAAATAATGTCATCATTAATGTATATACAAGCTCAATGCAATAGAACAGACAGAGGTGAGCAAACTTCGGCCGGTATGATTATTTAAAAATATTCTGTTCGTTTTTTTGGGGTCATTTACATTTGTGAACAAGCGTTTTTATATATGAACTTTAATAAGTTGAAATTCAGATCTCAACTAAGAGACGCAAATCTAAAGTCCGTATTACTTATTAAGACAAGCAAAATGATTCCTAATTACAACGAACTAGTGAAAGTGGGTGAAAAACTGTGCACATAAATTGTGCATGTCGTACCTTAATTTAAAATTTTGACTTTGTGTATGTGCGGCCCGCCTGACTTAGCATCAGCGTTCACGAGGCCCTTTAATAAAAAAGTTTGCCCACCTATGCAAAAGACAATGAGATGTAAATAGAGTTGTTATATATTTTAATATACTGGTTTGATGCAAAAGTTAATCCCCTTTTTGGGGCTAGATGGCATTGCAAAAATGGGTCGAACTTTTGCTTCAATCCAATGCAATATATATATATTATCCCTCACAAAAGTAATTGGACAAGCTGCATTTTTTGTTTCGTCTTATTGAATAATTGGGAGAGCTATATGAAATTCAAAATCAACAAATTTCATAATGCTTTACCTATTATTAAATTTAGTATTTTTGGATTTCATGCAGATCTAACTATCCATTAAGAAAAAACAAAAGAAACATCTTGTCCAATCACTTTTGAAGGGGATAATATATATATATATATATATATATATATATATATATTGTTCATTATAATATGTTATATATTATAGTTGTTATAACTATTTACATCTCTTTGCTTATTACATTGAGCTTATAAACACTATTGTGACTGATAATGGCACATTACTTTCTATTATATTACTTACTTGGGTAAGAGAACCCAAGATGTAAATAATGTAATAATATATTATTTATGAATAATAATTTTATATTTTTTCCAATATTATACTAAAATTATTTTCATTTTATCGATTAGTGATAGACAATCATGGTCTCTGAAGTGTACTGAAAAGTATTCCATGATTAGATAGGAAATCTAATAAAATCCTGCACTTATTTTGTCCTTAAAAATAATAATCAACCATTTCCTTTATTTATTAATTTTTTAAATTTTTTCTAAAAGAAAACACACAAAATTTTTTTTGATATTGCTATGGTCCGGCCAGACTCGGAATTCCAGAAATCGTATACCCGCTCTACAACCATGAAGGCTAAAAGTTGCCCCTTCTACCAATCACAACGACACTAGCTCTCATTCCCCGGTTCTGTATCTATAGGAGAGAGATAACTTCACTCCCATAACTCCTTTCCTGCCTTCCTACAACTCTCTGGAATTCCGGAAACAGACCGACTATATCTTTTACCTTGGATGTTAGTGGCAAGGTTCATGATTATTTCCCATCCTTGATCCCAGCCTGCAGGGAGCTGTCCTTCCGTGACGGGTGCTGGAGCCACTGGACTTATCACAGCCTTACCCTTTGGTACCACTTTGCATGAAGCCTTCAAAAAAAAAAAAAAATTATCTCAACTCTTCTCTCATACTCTAAATCTTATCCATTATATTAGTGTATTTTTTTTAGTCTTTACGGCATATTTCTTATAAAATTTATTTAGACATTATTTAAAATTATTTTAATATTATTAATATATTATATTATAAATAATAAGATACTATCTAAAGATCTATAAATGTATTTTGAAACTTTATTAAAAAAAATATTCATTGTAAAAAAAATATTTTAATACTTTTTAAAAATTTCATGGAAAAAAATATTGTAATTATATGAACTCGGGACCCGTGGATTTTAAACGTGTTTCGTTACCCCCTTCTCTACCAAATGCCTTATATAAGATGCCATATAAAGAGAGTTTTTAATTTTGGTTGTGTTTCTGCGTTTTATTATAAACTATATGAGAGTTTTTAAACTTTTAAACTTTTAATTTATTATTGAGTAGCAAATTAAAGAATGACATTTTTGTCTTCCTCTTACCTGAGCAACGAAAAATACAAAAATGGCTGCAATATATTTCATGATGGTTTGCTCTTGAGTTCTTGGATCTTGTTGAACGCTCAGAATCAAAAGACTTCTGACCTAAAGCCTCGAGACCTTTTTATCTTGCTCGATATTTGGACTGCTCCCTTAACTCCCCTCTATTAAATCGCTATTCAAATAATATTTGGAGACTATATGATAATATCTGTGTTTATTAGTCAACAAATTATTCATTGGGTTCATTATGAATCAAATGTTGCATCATTATTTCCTTAGATTGCTTTAGAAGTTTTAGAGACAAACGGTTATAAAAAATATTTTTAAAATTATTTTATCTTTTTTTATACATAGTAACAAAATGCTGATATGCATAATCTAGTGAAGAACAGTCGAATGAAAATATTTTAAGTTTAACATTTTTACTTTCACTTACTGAAGGTATTGCATTCAGCTCAAAATTGCAAAATAGAGATTTCAAAGGAAATATATATTTTGAGATCTCCTAAATTCGAAAATATCATTTTCAGTAAATGACTCTGGTGTGTCTTGCTGTACCCAAAATATAGGCTAAACTACATATAACAAATTTTAAAAATAACTTAAATTAACGATGAGTATGTGACGGGAAGATTTTGATCGTAATCCGCCCATAGTTTCTTTAGTGATGTATTTTTTTTGTCGATTTTTTCAAAGATGGCTTCAATAATTTTTTTTATATTTTGTAGATTATATACCATATCAAATATAGATAAAATATATATTTTGGATTTACTATGTAAATCCCCCGAAGAGTACTTTACTCTTGCAGTTTTTTATTTTTTATTTTTTTTTTATATTTTGGTTTCTTTTTGGTATTTAAGAATATTATAAATTAAATTTTAGGTAACTTTTATTATATTCATTTTTATTAAAAAGCAACCGTTTTTCAAATAGAGCGAATTTTTGCTAAAAATGGCCTTTGAACCGAGCCCAGCTAGAGAGCTTCTCTGACCATGTGACTAAAAATAATGTCAACTGAAAGTTAGTTAATAAATAAAATTACTACAAACAAAATATTAAAAATTATCGTTAAGTGAAAGATATGTGACATCACCAGATTTTTTGTTTGCCTAGGTGCTGGAACGTTTTCTGCTCAGTTATAAATCAATATGAGCTCTGCTAAACCAGAGGCGTATATCATGGAGTATGATTTTTTTTTCACTTTTAACTCTTTTTTCAGCTACTGAGGCCATTTAGACTCTAAGCTGTACAATTATATTACGACCCCATGATTTAGGTTCGGATTCAGTTTAGCAAATTAGCATAAAGAAATCCTGAATATATTATATATCAACAAATATATATATATTCATTACCTTCCGCCCCACGTCCCACCCC
>JAAAKE020143904.1:0-13233 GCA_010014785.2 Anisolabis maritima | reverse complement strand
AGGCTATTAAGAAAAAGGCTGAATTAAGAAAAAAAATTTTAATCCGGCAATTGAAAATATAATACCATTTGAAGTAAGTTGTTTATGTTTGTTTATTAGAAAAAAATTATATCCACCATTTTAAAGCAAATTAATATATTATTCAGTATATAATTTTTCCAGTCGGGAAATTTTATCGGACCTTTTTTTTCCTATCGTTTCCAATTTTCGTTACTTACTTGATCTACTGTTCCCGACAGATCAACAGACGGCTAGAAAAAACATTGATAAGAGTTACAAATAATCTGGTGTTTCATCTGCAATAAGACTATAGGAGGGGCGAATAAATTAATAAAAATTAGTAATGCCTCGATTCAGGCTAAGCCCGTTAACCAATTTGCGATTGGTGTAAACCCTTTTCAGTTGATTCCACCACTAACCCAATTTTCCCTGTTGTTACTCGGTTTTTTCATATCATGAAATTTTGTTAAACTAAATTTTATACAAATTAGTTGATATTTTAAAGCAGACTAATTGTTTCTTTGTACCGGTTATCGATTATTGAAAAAATGGTGGATTATCTAAGTTATTCGACTAATCAGCAATAATAGATTTAATAAAAAATATATTTATCATACTTATTAAAAATTTACATATTATTTTGAGGCTTTGGGGCGATGCAGGTGATCTTTCTCTTTTTCTACTATCTCTCCCCTCCATTGTTTCCTAAACTAGTAAATGAATTTTAATTAACTCAAAAATTGCTAAACAAAAATTAATTAAAAATAGTATTACTAGTCATTTATTTATTTGAGATAAATAAATTATTTTGTGAGGATTTTAAAGAATTTAATGCTATTTATCCAGGCAATACTCTATCTGGTTATTATTAATAATATTCCCTTTACCTAACACCTTGCAAAAAGCCTCTCCCTCAAAGCTTGAAATTAAATTCTCTTTATCCCACCCATTCTAAAAATTAACTTTATTCGATTTATATGAAATTTGATATTTGTTTATTTCTTGTTAATTCTGTTTTTTCGATTGCGTAAAAAACCTCTCCAGTTTGGTTGTTAACAATATAATCGATTATTACATAAAAAAAAGCATCATATGGTAAGCCTCGTTTCACTTTTGATTTAAAGTAAAAAGATGGCAACATTCATAAATGTCAAGAGCTGCATAGAATAATTTTTTGGCCAGGAAAAAAATTTATTTATGTTTCAAAGTCTTTCGGAATTATACAATTGAGATTAAAAGCCCAATTCCTGTGAAATATGTGTGTGTGCATTATAATTTTTTATTTGTCTTGTTTGAACCAACTCTCTTTTAGCTTAATATTTGGTGGAGAGGCTTAGGAAATTCGGTTGAACAGATTTTTATGAAATGTTATTTAAGCTTAAGAAAAATATCTGAATTCGATCAAATTTTAGTACAGATTGAGTTTTTCTAATCATAAAAGACATCCGTAAATACACATAAGTGAATCTAAACCAGATCTATTTATTCTTTGGAAGGATTAATAATTCTGCTACAATATCACAAATTTTTGGAGATATTCTATTGTAATAGAAATATTATAATAATATTATATGTGACCTACTTTTATTGACAAAGAGACGCCTCTTTTTGTAAATATCAATTTAAACTGATTATTTATAATAATAAAGATATCGAAATTCACACAAGTGTCGATTTCTAATAAATTAATTGACACCTGATCTCCTAGCAGGAATGCGATGCATGGGAGAGAAGCGATGACGTTTCGGTCCGACTTTTTATCCATGTTCGCTTTCCCGTGGTAACCGTGTCCGACGTCCAAGGCAACAACACACGTCACACTTGGCTTCAGGTTCCTTCACACGCATGTCAACCCTCACCTCCATAACGCTTCGATTAGTTTTTAATAATAATCAGTTCTGACAGTTAGATACGCACTCTGACAAATGTGTGCTTTCTCTCCCGAAACCGATGGTTTTCGATAAATAAAAAACCGACAGGAGCATAACTTGATTTTACCTAGATTACAGAATCTTTGGAATAGTAGCTCTTACTTTCCAAATAAAGGCAAAGACGAAATTTCACGCCAAATAATAAAAGGACACAGATCAATCAGTAGGGACCGATGGCTCTGAATTCGCAAGCGACGAAGTGCGGCTCTTATGGAATTAATAGATACATAATTGTTGGATTGTAGCCATGCTCCCTGGCATGACCATCATTGGTGAGGAGGCCCGAAAAATAATCTGCAAATACTAAATTAAAAACACTTAAGTTTGAACCAATTAAAGTCCATTTGGTATTTCTTTATTTAAACGGTTGGGTGACTTGCTTATTGCAGAATGAATGCTTCATATTGTTATAAAATAAACTTCTGTAAAACAAACCTGTGAATTATAGCTCAGAAAATCCTTGCGTCTTGAAGAAGGTGGATGGTCGGATCTTTATTATTTTAGAGTTAGAAGACTAATATTAAAATACTTTAAATATTATTCAGACTAAAATTATAGTATTTTTAATTATTTGGATTCATAGCCAATTTTTTCACTGATAAGATTCTGTTTGTATAGCCTATGTAATATTTAAATAAATTTGAATAGAATTGGATTAGATAGTGAGAATATAAAAAATTCAATCGCAACACAAAACAGAGCTCATCTACTATTGGGCTGCTCTCAGCAGCTGGACCATCAAGATGCCAATTTACATAAGGAGATATTTTTTAAATTATACGAGTGACAGTCTCTCTCTCTCTCTCTCTCTCTCTCTCACTCTTAACTATATGCATGCATCTGTTGGTGGTTTGTTCTTTTTTTATGTTTTGTAAAGGTTCCAAAAGTAGCAATTAAATATGTAAGAATAAAGCTTCTGTTAGAATATTTTACATGATTTTAATTCCTGGGAAAAGAATTTTGAAACATCCCACAACGGACGACAACTTTTAAGTTTATAAACATGAATAAAATTAAAAAAAAAAAAATTATTTTATTTCATTTTGAATTTTAAAGATTTTTTTTTCTCTTGTTAGATGGGAAAAATATTTCTATTTTATTTTAAGATAGAGTTATTAATTGTCCTTGATTAATTCATAATAAATCACTTCAATTAATTGGGCCACCTCTCCCCAATTGGGATCCTTAAATATTTTTCACCTCAGATCTTAAATTACTTTTTAGGAGTATACTCCGCCAAGAAGCTCCGACAGGTGACTCTCATCGAAATCAAGCCCCGCTGATTATTTACGGATTTCTGTAATAAAACTATCGGATTAATTGTCGCGCTATTTTTGAATTCAAAAACATTTTAGTGAATAAATCTTATTTAAAATTGTATTGCGTGCTTAACCAGGATTTTTGTTTGAATGGTAAGATCTATAGTGTTTTTTTTTTTTGTTAGATTTTGAAACAAATTTATAAAATAACGAAAAACAAAAAAATTTTTGTTTATTTTTTTCATTTTCGGTCTATTTTTTGCCTCTTCAGGTTAATATACAAATTTTTACATATTAATTAGAGCATGTTCTTTTTAATTTTTTTATTTATCATTCCTTAACGACATGATTATATCATGAATAAAATTATTTATTTGCTTATAAAAATTTCAAAAAATATGTTCTGTAAAAATTTATATATTAACCTGAAGAGTATAAAAAACAGTCATAAGAAAAAAATTATTTTTTAAAAAAGCTTTTTTTTTTTCGTTATCACGGTGTTTATAAAAATAAAAATGCAAAAAAAAATTTCTCACACTAATAAATCTCCATAAAACTATATAGTATATAGAATTTTTTTTCAATTGTTAATTGTTAGGGAGAAAATTTGGGTCTTGAAGTCCAGGAAAGAAAATTGCTCTGTTCTAAAAAAAAACTTTGGCATTTTTATTATTTTAAATTTAAAAAAAATTTTTAATAATATATTTAAATATAATTTTAAGTCTCGGTTGAAATTCTATTTTAATTTTTATTTTTATGCAATTTCCTTTGCTTTGAATGGACGACCTTATTGGACCTTCTTGAATAAAAAAACATTACATTGTTACCGACCGTAATTTACATAAGCGTTTTCTATACATATACAATTTATTTCCGATTTTTCCCAAATTGGCAAAGCTTTTCGAATAGCTTCATCTAAATCCATATCGGATTGAAGAAATCACAAGAGAAAGAGAGTTTTTATCTCTCGTCATCTTCGTCGTATTTTGACCCTAGTTTATTGAGCCTGATGTTGCCCCGACAGAAAGACATTCTCCCCAGGTGGCTACAAATCACCTGCAACTAATAGATGTCTTGTCGGCATTTTCCAACTACAAAATGCATTAGCGATTCAATAAATAAATTCCTTCTCATCTCCATCTAGCGTAATTCACAATTTTTGTTTTATTAATTTTTTTTCACAAATGATAAATAAGTACATATTTTTTTCTCTACTGCCTCGCTACTATAAATTTCATCACCCCCTCCTCGATTTAAAGGATTCTTTTTTTTATTGAATCAACATCGTCATAACTGTTTTAATTTAGTGCCCCAGGGGGCACTGGACATCTTTAAGGCTTGCAAAATTTTTGCGAATCTGATGGAAATAAATATTTATAACAAAATGTTAACTATAAGGAAAATATTGGATCACATAAATTTATGAAGCGACATTTATCGGATCCCTCATCCCTGGACTATCTTCATCAAGAGTCAGTTCAGTTCCTATTTAAATATATTTAAACCAAGTTGGTATAGTTTGATTTAAGTAAATATCAACTGAATTAGATAAGAGCTAATATCAGACGACTTCGAGTTACCAGAGTTAAGTCTGTTGATTTTTCTGCTCCATATATGCCAGTGTTTTCATCAAACTTAGCGGAATCCCATCACCAACCTTTGAAACCGAATAAAGAGATAACTATACTCAATAGTATTTATTCATATTCAGAGGCATAGGGTCGACTGACCGGAGCAAAAAATCAAAATCTTAAGAAATTTTATATGTGAGAACACTCAGCGATTAGCAAAAAAAGTCCCAATCTTCAAAGAGAAACTTTCTTTGTATTATACTGGGGTGGGTTTGAATTGTAGTCTTACTATTTGATTTTAGAGCTCCTAAACAGAAATGCCCAACAAGACAAAAAACGATCATTTTCGAATATGGAGTATCTGAAAATATAAATATAAAAACTCAAAAACACTTTGAAAGAGTGCAATTAATGGTAAAAAATTTTCTTATTTTTACTAGCAAATACTCCATTATTTAAATTCATTTCGCTAATAAAAATCTGAATACCCTCCTTGGCTTTCGTCACATCGTCATCGTCTTTATTGTGAATCTTGAAGTATCACCTGAGGCTTAATTTTAATTATATTCATTAAATATAAGCTTATAAATTTTATTTATAGTTACATAGGTTATAGTTATTTTCAAATATTTGTCTATAAAATTTCTAAGTAATAAATAAATTTTCCTTTTTTTTTAATTAAAACCTAATAATGAAAACAAGTAATTAATGTCTTGTTTTAATATTATTTGAATTTATTTATAATCGCTTCTAAGGATAAATTCTTTAAATGTTGTTTCAGGTCAAATGGGAAGAGAAGCTGTCATCAAACAAGTGAGCCTCCAAGGATGTTGACAACAACAACAACAACAACATCAACACGGAGGAAGGTAATTTTTTTTCAAATGCCCTCTCTATACATAACAAATTGTACTGAAAGTGAATCTTATAGTGGTGAGCTAATGAATTTACAACCGGTTCTATCTTTTTATAAAATTTTTTATGAAACAACTTGTACATGAAAAAATCTTGTGACTTATTGGAAATGTAGGTTGTTATTAAGCTTGGGCCCACTGGATTCGCATGATTGTTTTGTGAAATAATGATAACTATTTGAATAAATAGGACAGCGCCTCACCTACCAAAGGTCAGTGGTTCGCTTCCCGTCCGGGACAAAAAAACTTATTTATATTATATTGGTTACCAATTAATATAAATATAAAAGGACAGATTCTATACCAAAAAGATCTCAGATGCTGAAAAAGATTTTAAAAAAGCCTGGACCTGCACCCACAGAACTCGGAGTCTTTTTTCGTTTTTTTAACAATTCAAAATAAAATCTTGTTACTTAATCTCTTCCACTATATTTCGTTTAATAATAAATAAGAAATTGCACTTACTAGTCTAAATTCTAAATATCATTCATAGTGAGGTAAACAATGCTTTAATAATGTTTCCTACACCATGGAGTAGTGTTAACTGTTTTCATAATCCAGAGCTCATAGATTTTCCTCCATTCTAAGGCCTGTATTTTTAATCAGAGAATAGAGGATCGTTAAAACTAATCGGGTTAGAAAGTTTAATCTAGCGTCTCTTCCAAATATTTAACCCAATTTTTGTGCTTGATATTTGTTGAAATGATTATTTGCGTTAAAACCTTCATTAAGAAAACGAGCCTTAATCGATTAAATTTATTGAAAAGAAGTGGATTGCTATATGGGTCGATCAAGGGTATCGTATAAATCGGGGCTCTTCAAAGGGGGTCCCAACCCCCAGGGAGGTCGCGAGTGGTTTTAAGTAATGAATATAAAGAACATTTCAAACCGTTTAGAAAAATTTTTAGTTTTAATTGGGTTTTGAAAAACGTAATGTAGCCTTTTTTTAAAGTAATATATATATATATATATATAAATATTTTTGTCTGATGAAGACAAAAATATTGTCGAAACGTAGTTAATAATAGGGGAATAAAATTAAAAAAAAAAAAAAAACAAAGGCTGCAACACGTTTTTTCAAAACCCAATTAAAACTAAAATTTTAGCCTTATACATTTAATCTCAAAAAATTTTTAGTTTTATTCCTCAGGAAATTTGGTTAAGGAGGTCACAAAAAAAATTTGACTGTTGAAAGGAGAAATGAAAAAAGTTTGAAGAGCGTTGATTTAGTCTATATATACTCGTTTATCAAATATTATTTATAATAATCAAGCTAAGGCCTATTGGACTTAATTTGCCAGGAATTTTTTCAAATCATATGAAGCGCTCTGAAAAAAAATATTTTCATCCAGAAATTTATGGTAAAAGAAAATAAATTTTATAAATTTCAATATTTAAATAATAAATCAAAGGCACACTTCAGATAATTATTTATTTGATAAAAATTAGAAATGTCAAAAAGGGTAGGAAGGAACATTAATATTAATGTTCTTTCTCAATAAGATAGTCTTTAAAAGGAGTTGGCTACACATCGATTCTTGGAAGACCCCCAAGAACTCCTTCTTGTTTATATATTAGATTGGCTGGAAAGTAAATAAGCAAATAAAAATACAAATTTACGTCTCCATCCATATATCTAGATATAAGAACATACATTTATTAGCGAAACTAAGAGAAAATTAACATTAGGCGATGATGCCAATATGTACAATATTAGTTTTTTAATAAAAAACTTAAAAATAGATTCTTTTGAAAGTATTATAAACTTACCCCGTGTGTTTTTTTGAACTTTCTCTATTTCCTCCTTGGCGAGCAGCTTTAACAATTATTTATTTTAACGGACCAACTCCTAGAAAAGGAAGGTATTCAAAAATCAGAATTTTGATGATTCTTACAAGGGAGTTTCATTTTATTTTCATGTGAATTTGGATGTGCTATGAAGGTATTTTCGTACCACTTATTAAAAACTCCAAAAAATAAATTTAAGATCTTTGATTGGTGCACATCCCCAAACTGAAAGTCTAACTTTATTAATGGGATTTTTTTATTTTCTTTCTTATGTACGTATAGAGAAGGTATATGTATAGAAAAAGTATTGTAAACGTCCAAAAATTCGATCTGGAGATTTTGATTGTTCTTGAATTTTACGCCTCCCTGAGTCTGAAAATATCATTTTCTGTGTGTATGTTCGTTAAGACGATACCACATTTTACATAAGTACATTTCAGCAAAATCGTAGATCTCTATCAACTTTTGAACCTGAAGTAGTTTTATACCTAAAACGTTCTAAAAATCGCCGATTTATTTAAATTATTTATATAATTGTTTGGCAAATCTTTTATAAATTTTCTAATATATATTCTGAAAATATTGATGGCCACCTGGAGACATTGACCCGCCTGTTCCAAAGAATTTGAATATTTCATAAATGATTAATTTTAGAGAAAAACTTTTAATTCGAACAAAATTTATTCGTCACTTATAGGCTATTCGTATTATGCCCAAGGTTGTCATATGATATTCTGCATAATATTCATAATGTGATCAATGACAGGATCGTCGAAAACAATCGAATCATACAAGTGTATGGTATAATAGTGTTGTAATAGAACCTGCTCACTTGAGTAGTGATCTTATAATTCATGGGCCATGAATTCCGTCCCTCCTAAATCGATTACTTTTATAATATGCAAATAACAATTTAATTAAATTTTTCTTAATTTTGAATCGCCTTCATATCACCTCAGTTATAAAAATGATTTAATGACTTCGGGTCGCATAAAGATATTCCCAGCAGATATTTAATTTTTAAACTTTTATCTCTAACACTTTTAAGCGTATTCAAATTGAGTTTGGAGCACGTATTCGTAGTTTTTTTTTTAACCCGCTACCGAATTCCTTTTGCAATGAATTCGGTCATTGATAATTTCTCTTTTAATTATTCGGCCTATTTAATAAAAACTGACTTACGATAGATTCCCTCTCCTTTAACGCCCTTTATGCAATTCAAATAAACAGGAAATGGCTCTCTCTGTCTTTTGTCCAAGCAATCGTGCCATTTTGATCAGTATTAAAAGAGAGAGAGAGAGAGATTATGTGTTGGAAACAAATTGCCTTCCCTCTCTGGTCATTAATATCAAATAGTCAGAATGTCTCTCTGTCTCTCTCTCTCTCTCTCTCTCTCTTTAGAGAGAAACGATTTTTTTTTTAAAGTTATGTGTTAAGGACAAATTTATATAAATGTTAATTTATTCAAATGTATCTTAAACGAATATATTTGTCACTTAATAAAAGTAATTAAACACAATTTGGCATTTCAAAATGGTCAAGTAAACATTTCGCTCATTCCTAAATAATGAATATATACGAATATATACTTATTTTATTATTTAAATAGCATTGTAAGAATAGATAATATTTTGTAGTAGAAAGGGAAAGAAAGATACGTAGTTAAATCTTTAATTAATTTCTGGCATGTATCCGAGCTCATTTTTCGTCTCAGAAAAGTACATTCCAAGAAGGGGAGGAGCTCCGTCGCTCTTTCCCCACCTCTGAATAAGTCCTTTCAAAAAATATCCCAAAAGTTTATTTTAATGAGTTTAGTTTAATGAGAACAATAGAGCCGGTCTCGGAATTCTAATAATTTAATTTTTTATTATTATTGGCTTATCTCAGGTTCATGGTCGATTCTCCAGCTTGCCTTTGTCTTTAAAAGAGGGGATAAGCAATGAACCTCTCTAATTTCTCTAGAATTCGGAGAGGGGTCTCACTAAAATCTTTTTATACTCTATATTCTTCTATAGGTCTCAAAGGGCTGGGCTCAATCCTTCAAAAAAGATCCATAGATCCATGGAACGTCAAATTTAGTTTTCAAAACTTATACCAAGATACTAAGTCCGATTGGATCGACTTTTTTTTCAATTAGATTTATTATCAAATATAGATCCTTTTGCCTCATCTTGATGATAATTATAATTATATTATACTAGTACATCTCCGATATATTTTTCGATTTCTTATTATATAATCAGTCGTATTTTTAGAAATAAAAGTCTCGCAGTCTAGGATTGCAACGTCATGACGTTACGAAACTCAATAGCCAAACAGAAGCCCGTCAGGGCAATCATTTTTCAGCTATAAAATAGGTTAAGTGTTATCCATTTTTATTTATTTAAAACAAATAACAACCACGAGCTGGCTGTAATGCACTTACTTCTCTCTTAATCAAGTCTCAACTTGTGCGACTGATTGACTTGTTTCTCCATTTGGTCGCATTAAATTTTTAATTTCTGACCCACATTCACAGGATAAAGCATCGAAAGAAGAAGGTATTTGTTCTTAAAAATTTTAAAATATTATTTTTCTAATATTTCTCATTTCTTATTTTATAGTTGATTAATTTCATTTATCTAAGATAATGAAAGTAATATATCCCGGCCAAAATTTCATTTTTTTCTATTCTAGTTAACGTTAACATTAAGTTAAGTTAGAGAAGGCAACCCAGCATCAGGAGTTGAGATTAATATCAAAATTATTAATTTAATAATAAACTTTCTAAAATATAAAATTCTTTCCACATTTTTATTTAAAAAAAAAAAAAAAAAAAAAAAACTTATTAAGATGGATTGATTAACATAAAAAGAAGAAGAAGCCTTGTTTCTTTTTTTTTTTTGGTGCGGGGAGCGAGTCACTCGTTTGCACTTCCTGTTCGTCTATTAATTGAGAATTAAGGCTTCTGAAAGGCGACACCTCGGAGAGCTTCCTTCCGACGGGACCCCCCTTGTCAAATTTATGTCCCCTACCTCTGCTAGGTGACATTCGGCCATAACTGCACAAATTATAGCTTCCACTTATTCTAATGAATGATTTTTTTTATTTTTAAAAAAATTAAAATAGAATTCATAAATAATTTTTTCTTTAAATCCCTATGGGTTGCATAAAATACAAGTGAGAACTTCTTAGACGAGCTATCTAAGGTGTCAGCGTGATATTCGGATTCGAGTCAAATTTTAAATTATTTTTACTTTCTCTTACCCATATATGAAATATATAGTGAGAAAGAATTACGATCGCCATTATTATGAAAATTTAACATTGTATTTGCTCTTTCCAATTGACACTCTCCATCATTCCTCTATGACCATTCTAAAATTTATTTATTTCTAGTTATCTTATAGCTGACTTTTTCATTGATACCATTCAATAAGTATATTGTAAACTTTTTTGCTTTTAACTGGAAGCCAATCTCTGACCTCAAAATATCATTTAATTTTTTTAGAAAATTGTATTAGTTATTTAGTCTCCGTCAATATTTATTTAAATTTAATTGGTAGTCACTATTTAAATAAACCTCTCAAGTCGGGAAGGGAACAACTGACTCTTGAAACTACCTCTGCTCCAAGGGACAGCTTTTTTTTAGAATTATATCTGGAATAATTAGAAGAAAATTGATTAGGTGTAGATAAGATATTTTAGGTGGGGGGGAAGTGCGTCCAACAATAGTGTAACTTTTTAAATTTTGACTTGGACTACGTTGGGCGAAATTTATGTTAGAATTTTTAATTACTCTTACCTATATATGCAATATATATAATATATTAGAGGGAAAATATTGCGATCGCAAAAGAATTTCAACGGAACTCAATTTGAGATTTTAAGTATTCCATAGAATAAATAAGAAAGGGGAAATTTTGGCCCTGGTGTCAAAATATAATTTTCTTAAATCCTTAATTTTCATTGACAAAAAAATGTATTTCAAAGTTATTGTTTTATCAAACAGCCCTCATAGGAAGACCTATTTCTTAATTTTTAGACTTCTAGGATATTAATTCTCGCCATGTGAATGGATCCAAATTCATTCGAATTATTAAAAAAAATAAAAATTTAAGTTTAACAGTTCATTGACTTGATTACAATTCAATTCACTCCTCTCTCAAGTTGGTCCTTTTTGTTTAATGGCCTTCGAAAAAGAAAGATTGAATCGATTATCTTTAATGAATGCAGATAGTTGAAATAGTTCACTTTTTATTGACGAAATAATTTAAAACCAATAAAATTGAACTCTTTTTTTTATTGGCAATACGAGATAATTTATGAGGACCCGAAGTTTGGGTGGTGGCAATATTATGGATTTGATAGATCACACTTTGTTCCTTTCTCACATTAACTCTCACAATGCAAAAAATTAATTTTTGACTAAATTGGTGATAATTTAAAAAAATTAAAAACAACCTTCTCTTTTCTCTTTGATAATTATTTATCCCAAATGGATCCTTTTCGCCTATCACCTATTAATTTCCTCTACTGTGTTTTTTGGAGAGAGCTTCTTATTCAATACCTGCTCGTGATATGAATTATAGCTGAGAATCATCTTGAGAAAATTTTCTAACAATTGAAAAAACCCCATTAAAATCTGTCCCTTTTCATTTTTTTATATAAGTTATTACTCACATAAGACACCATCATTTATTCATATATAGACCTATTAATGTACATATGTAATATTCAAAATATGAAATATATTTATTTACCATCTTTGGCAAGAAATTACTCAATCAAGGACTGAGAAAGGCTTAAATAAAAGAACCGAAACGTCTCCGGAAGTTTGAAGCTGCATTCAGATTCACTCTTTCTGCCTTCATTTCCCATATTATATCCCAAGAAAATTATTCTCTTGACTAACCACTGATATGACTTATGAGACTAATTGAAATTATTTATAGGTCTATTTGTTAATGAGGATTTCAAATTTTTCAATCCCAAGAAAAAAAATGGAAATTCAGGATGAAAATAAAATTCAAACTTCCCAATTTGATTCTCTTTCTAACAAAAACTCTTTAACAAAACAAAACAAGCTTAACGCTTCCCAAGAAGGAAGTGCTATTAGATGAGCAAATTTAGAAAAATTTGCGGAACTTGCAGAAAATAAAGAAATTCTCTGCTGGCAGTCTTTTTTTTACTTTTTTCTAATTAGAAACGTTTAGCCGCCGACGCCGAGTCGACAAAAGACCATAAAAGCTAATTTGCTCCACGTTAATGCGAGACCCCTTTGAAGTCGGTAAGGTCAAACGAACATTTGTAGTTGAATAGTTCTTTCTGCTTACTGCTACTCCCAGAAATCGGGCCACCTGTTCTCGTCTTCGCTTCTCGAAATGTAACATATATCAGAAAATGAGTTAAAATTTAATAGTCTTTCTGAAAAGAAGAAAGGTTCTCTTTTTTATTAGATATTTTGGGAGGGGATTTATCTAATTCATATAAAGATTAAATTGTCTTTTAAAGAAAATTAACATCTTTCTTCTCTACTTTAACTTTGACGACTTGATAAGCAGTTTATGTAATAAAATGTAATGTGTAATTGAAATATTGATTGTTTTATAGTTCTGAATATATTTAATGAGATTTATAATAATATGAGTGTCTCTGTCTGAGATATTTTATTTCTATCATCTATAATATAACTCAAAAATAATTATCAAACTATAATTTTTTGCATACTATTATATCCAAATGCTGAGATCTCAAGGATTTTTGATTTGGGGAGGTGATGCCTAGAACG
>JAAAKE020143903.1:10103-32134 GCA_010014785.2 Anisolabis maritima | reverse complement strand
ATTTATATTATCGAATTTAATAATAAATATATATAAAAATGATTAAAAATGGATAAAAGAAAAGGTGAGACCTCTTCGCTTCTTATAACCTCCTTAAATTCTCGCTTAATCCTTTGGGCCGCTATGTTCGCCATCTTCTTACTATAAGAATGATTTCCTTTTTAACACATAACAAAAGTTAACACTCAAAAACTTGTGGGATCAATTTCTATTTTTTCTTTTTCATCCACTGTTTTTTAGAATTAAATTGGATTTGATTTTTTCTTTTTTTTTTTTATAACAACTTGAGAAATTTTGAGGGCTTGTAAATATTCATGACGTATATTCAGAGATTAGAAGATAGTATATAAAATGGCAAGAGTTTATTGTTTAACGCCATCTATGAATTTTATATTATACTAAAATCAACTGTTGATCTTTTAGTTGTGAATATTAGAATTTATCTGAGGAACGCTACAAAATTAGTGACTGAAATTGTAATTTAATTTTTTCAATGAAATATTGTGTTAAAGTTTGTTTTATAATTTTTTGATGAGTTTTAAGAGCTATCATTGCTATCTTCAGATTATTTAATTCACTTCAAAATATTTTTATCCACATTTTAATAAGTAATTAAATTAAATATATTATCTATTCAGAGCTTTTTTAACTTTATAAACTTTTTTACCTGGAAATTCAAACAATTCAACTGATACAAAAGTATCGTCTTTGTGAACATTTAATAATTTGGACTATTGAAATGTCCAGGGTTTTTTTTAGAAAATCGAACGAGTTGTTTTAGTTGGAAACTTATCCCGTTAATGATGCTGAGGGCGTTGGTGAACCGGAAGCTTATCTCTCATTGGATATAAACGCTCTCCCTCTTCGTTTTAGTGATGCCTGTTCTTTCGGATCCCGTAAGAGCAAAGTGTTTGGTTCGAGCTAATTTGGAAAAGCCAGTCGTTCATATCAGAAGCAGAATGCCTAATATCAAAGTTTTTAGCGGCACTTCGCATCCTGATTTGGCTCAGAGGATCGTTGATCGTCTTGGGATTGATCTTGGAAAAGTTGTTACGAAGAAGTTCAGTAATTTAGAAACATGGTCAGTCTGGTTCTTGTTTTTATATTTTTTTTTCTTTTTTTTTTATTTCATTTTCTTAATATTACTTAATTTTTTTAAATTTATTAATATAATTTTTCTTTTTTTCTAAGTATTACTATTTTTTGCGATCATATTTTACTATTTCAATTTTTAAAACAAATACCGGGATGTATTATTATTTCAATAACAACGCATTTTTTATCATCCTAATTAAACAAATAAACCTTGTTTATTTTATCTCATTTTTTATTTTAAATAATAATAAATAAATAAATTTCGTTTTAAAATACATTAGTTTAGTGATTATGATTAAAATCAATTTTTTAAATTCTGAGAGTAAACTTTTTATTTTTTGGGTAATCAATTTACAACCCATTTAAAGACAAATAAATCTAAACATATCTCTATAATTATAAATTTCTATATTTTCATCAATTTTATTTTTTTTTTTAATGTTAGTAATAGATTTGGTTTTTTAATACTTTGAGGGCTTTTAAATATATATATATTAAAATGTTCTCGAATATTTCCGCCGTTGAATGTATTTTTACGAGTTGGTTCGTGTAGGTTGTTGAGATTAAGTCTATGATTCGGCTCTCCTTTTAGAGCTATTAAGAGTGGGTGGTTAGGATGGGTGCTAGTTGTGGCTTATATTCGGGATGGCAATCTTCCTGGTTCCCAAATTTCGGCACTGGAGGCTTCCGTGGCTTCTTTGTCCTTGGTAGGAAGAATTTGATTGCATGTTGGACTTTTGGCGTTGATTTTGTTTTGGTCCAAAACCAATTCAAACATCCAATCAAACCATTCCTACATCCCAAGGACAAAGAGATCCCAGAAGCCTCCAATACCGAAATTTTAGGACCAGGAAAATTGCCACCCCGAAAACAAACCACTATCATCCTATACTTGATAATGGCTCTAAAAGCCGAAACCTTGAGTCAACAACCAACGCGGCCCAACACCTGAAAATACTATTCCATATATATTAATATATATATATATTGAATTTAATTTTTCTTAAATATTCCCATTAAAACAAATTTGTATTTAACATTTTTTATATTCTGAATATCTTCATCTTATTAAATTACTACATTTGGGTAGAATTCACTTAAAAAATAAATTTCTTTAAGTTTTCCTTTTATTTATTGGATTTAGTGTCATTATGATAATCATTTATAAAATATTCGACTATTTTATTTAGAGTTATTAACGAAAATATTTTATAAATAGATGAATTTTAATATCGCTGAATTAGCATGAATAGCATTCAGATCTATACAAATTTAAGAGATGAATAAATGATGGTCCAAACTTGCAGCAAACCTTGGTAGTGGTTTATATATCAAATAAAATAGGATGCATTCTTCATTTTTCTTCTTTTTCTTAAAATTACTCCCTTCAATTCTTAAACGCGTAACACTATTATACCATAGTGTTTTAAAATCATTACCTGAATTGAGAATCCTAATTAGTAGTTTTCAAAAATATAAATAATCTACTTTTTCTCTACACACCAAGTCAATGTGCGTTTGAGAAATTTATCATTCTTCTTTCTTTTGTTTTAAGTTTGTTAACACATGTTTCTCTTTTCTGTTTTTTCATTCTACTAAAAAAAAAAGAAGTTAAATAAAATTTCATACTAATAAATATGAATAAAAAGATTATACTTTAGAAGGTATATCGAAATTAAAATTCTTCAATCCAATCTAACTCATGGTTTGATCTAAAATACATTAAGAACGATCAAGCAGTAATTTTTTATTAATAAAAAAATGGTCCAACGAAAAATTTTGAGGAAGGCGAGAAACATCTCTGGAGAGCAAAATTTTCTTTTTCTGACATTGATCTATATATATATATCAGGATCATTAAAAAATTTTACTAGCTTCCCTTCATTGATTATTATTTTTTGAACAATTAAAAAAATTATTAATTGATGAAATTGTTTTCAGTGTCGAGATTGGAGAATCAGTTCGTGGAGAGGATGTTTATATTGTCCAAAGTGGAAGCGGTGAAGTCAACGATAATCTTATGGAACTGCTTATTATGATTAATGCCTGTAAAATAGCTTCTGCTTCACGTGTAACTGCAGTAATCCCATGTTTCCCATATGCAAGACAGGACAAGAAGGATAAGGTATGGAATGTTAGTTTTCTTTTGTTTCTTCATTTTATTTATACTCTCTCTATAGAAATCACCGGAAATATATTTTAAATATTTCATAGTTATAATATCTATTTATCGGGGAATATTTTTTATTAAATAATTTGTTTGTTTTATATTTTCGGTATTCACACAGGCCGGCCTTGACGACAAAGGATCTAAAACAGTTCCTATGAAATCCAACGAGTGGAAATTTCGGGTAATTTTTTTTGGGCAATCATCAATATATATGATATACGATTGATTGAGAAAGAGCAAACTGATTTATCATATATAAATATTTCTTCAGATGATGATTTTTTATAATTTTTTTTTTTATTTATTTCTTTACTAATCAGCTGACATGAATTTATTTAAATTGATAGAGATAAAAAATCTAAATTAAAAAAACTAAGATTTCCCTGATATATATATAATTATATCTTATAGGATCAACAAATTATTATTTTATTTAATCATTATTATTTTTATGAGTGACTCTAGGAGGTCGCGCTCTAAGGATCGCATGCTTCGTCATAAGTGCTGTCATATTTAAACTAATTAATATATATTGTCTGGAAAGTACCTTAAAAAAAGAAAGGAAAATTTCTAGATGAAAAATATTGCCATATATTTTTATAACTATATTTATTTTTCTTAAAGAGTCTAAACAAATTTTTTGCTTAATCTTTTAATTGACTTTACTAAAAAGATTTTTGGAATAAGTAATTCCAAATAGGCACATATTTTTTAACAAAATTAATCAGCTGATTATAATTATAAAATTTCAATAATATATAATTTCTTTCATAATTCTCAAACGTATTGAATCTTTATTGCTCTTTCTCTTGAATGTGACGCAATATTGGGACTATTTTGCTATTCACTAATCTGGAATTGACCGCAGGTCAAAGGCTGGGGGGCATGTTCATTTGGTTTTGATAGAAGGCCTATGTGTAATGTCCGAGGGGCTTGATCATCGTCATCAACTTATTATCAATATTATATAAACGTGATTACAGTTACACAAGGGGAACTAACATTGAAATTATCTGGATTGATAGAGTTAAAAATATTTTAATGGATGACGTCTCGCCTTGGGAGGTCCACCTCTCCCCTTCCTCTACACTTTTAGAAAATGATTTTATTATAATAAATCCATATATATATAATTAAATTTTTATTAATTAATAACCCAGTAATAATTATATGTTAAAAAAATATAATCTAGTCTTAACTAGTTCAGCGACCGCGAAATTTTTTCTTCAGGCTAGTATAATAATTGTCTCTAGAGACGAGTCCGAATTTTTATTGAATTGGATAAATCAATAAAAAATATGTCTCTACTAGCTAAGCGGATATCGGTATTAGAAGTTTAAAACAACTTGCTTTCAGCTTATTGTAAACAATTTACAATACTTCATTTATGTATTCTCATAGGATAATATAATTTTTTTTTTATGCGAAAAGTCTCCACTTCAAAACTTTGAATTATTAACTTTTAACCGTTGAGAAGTTAATCATGGGTATAGATAATTTCTATTCTCAAAAGTGTTTCTTTTTTTTCATTCATAAAATTTTTAAAAGAGCTTTTAGTCAAAATGTTGAAATTGTTTGAAATCTTTATTTATTTCTTCAATTAGCAGACTATTTATCAAAATATTTTAATAATTGAAAATGGCCCTAGGGCATGATTATATAAAATCAATTGGCTCATATAGTATCCTTTTGATTGTTCTTAATTTATTAATTTTAGAATAGCCTTGATTGAAAAATTGTCAAAAAGATTAAACTAATCAAAGAGAAAAAAGGGAGGAGGGGTGTAAACCTAGGTCCAGGCTAATTTCTTGGGGATCCCCGCCTTTCAAGCAAGTTAATAAATATAATAATATCGGATCGTTTGTTAACCTTGAACCTCTCCATTTTGGCGACGACGTAAAAGCATGCTTTGGGAGAATAATGTTAATATTAAAGAATTTTTTTTAACACCATTAGAAAAAGCACATTAACATGGAAAAATCGATCAATCGTTAAAAAAATCGAATCCCGTTAGATGATTGATTGCCTTTTAATGGAGAACGAATGAGTTGAGTAACTTGTCCATTTCAATTCGTCCTTTTTTTTTAAACACACCATTTTTACATAGAATTTTATCCACGATAATTAATAATTATCTATAACATAAAAAAGATAATCTGCCAATTATTGTTGTCAGCGCCGGTTACTCTTCTATGATATATGTCGCCTTTTGGATAATTTTTTTTAGAAGATCTGTGTTGTCTTGTTTTGTGTTTTTTTATTTATTTATTTTTTTTTTTTTTAATATAACAATCTTCAAATGATTAACCGGTTTTCATATAATCTAATGATTAATATTTCAATTTATAATAAAAATTTCTATAGAGAAATTTGAATATTTTATAGAGATTGCTTTTTATTTAATGAGTCTGTCGGAAAAAAAATGTTCTCTATCTAAATAAAATATTTATATTAAAAGGAAATAATTTTATTTCCTTCTTGCTTTTCAATTAATTTTTTATATAGAATAAAGATAAATCAATAATCTTCTCATTTCTCATTCATACTTATTAATTTATTATTATTATTATCATTTATTAAATAATATAATAGATTATAATCATGTTATCATATTTTTTAGTTTAATCAGAAATACTTTTAATTAAGTACTTTTATTTAGAACCCTAATGGATTTGTAAATATTAAAATTCCAAAATTAAAAATATTCATAATAAATTGGTTGAAAATTGGATTTTCGTAAAGATAAAATTTTGTTAATAAATTGAAACAATTGAAATTAAAAGATTGAATCAAAATAGATTAAGCAAATGGAAAATCACTATTGATTATAATTTCTATTTTCTTTTTATTTTATTATGGTATCTTAGATCATTTGAGATTAAACAATTTTTATAATAATTAATTCTATTAAATTAATTAATGCACATTTGTTTATTATTAATTTGATATTTTTTATTTCTCGACTTGCATGAGAACTAAACCTACTTTAAAATTTGAACATGTTTAGGGATATTCGTCTCATTTATCATTTTTATATTTTCGTAAAAAAATTTCATTTTTTTTTTACATATTTAGACACCAATTGATTATTATAGAATAAAATATATTATATTAGTTTAAGATATAATTTGAAATAAATTCCTTTGGAATAGTCGATTAGTATACTGGGAACTGATATTTCCTCTTTTGCCGTTTTTTTATTTTTAAGAGTTTTTTTAGGAGACTTTTCTCTCTCCTCTCGTATTGAAGGCTCTTACGATCCTAAGTTAAGCTACTGAACAGTGTATGAATTCAGAATAGAATATTTAAATAAGTATTTATGGATTAAAAAAATAAGAGATATATTGTTCATGCCTAATCATCTCAAAGAGAGCTACTAACTCTAAAAGAAAAATCCTATAATCTCATTTCAAAACGCTTTTAATTAATTGATGATCTAAGGTTTTTATTTTTAATAAAAACCATTCTAATTTTTTCCCTCGCTCTTTCTTCCTCTCTTTCATTCATAATTTATTCATTTTTTTTCTTTCCTTAACCAAAACTCTAATATGAGCGTGCAATTCCAACAAGCCTTTCTTTTAATAAACAATATTTCACACTATTTTCAGGATTTTGTTCCAGACATTTCTACAGTGAGTATTTTAATTTGAAATATGCGAGTGTGTACAAACAATAAAAAAGTAAAATTTTTTTGCCAATAACTTATCCCTCCCTTTTCAGAACGCTCAACTCCATTATTTAAATTCCCTTTATTTTCTTTTGTTTTCCTCTTTTTGTATTTTTTTTCTTTTTTTTTTTTTTTAATCTACATCTAACAGATCTGAGTTGTTTTCAATTGGTTGTACGTAATAAATAAATTCATGTTTTCCTTTAACTTGTTTATTCAAAGTATTGAGGATTTTAATTGCTTCAGATATAAATTACGAGTATTTCAATATTTTTAGAGATTTATATAAACTTCGCTTTATCTTCTCTTTTCGTAAATCGTGCATCGTACCAAAAAAAATTATACGTAGGAGGAAAGCCAATATTTCACATGAAATCTTTCCTAACTGGTATAACAATGTCTTTTTCGGGAGAGTCTTTTCGATAATTGTTTTCGTAAGACGGTGATTTTATTAATGGATCTTTTTTTATTATGAAAATGAACCAACAACCCTTTTTTCTTCAATGGGGATGCCACCCTTTTTTATTTATTATAGGTTTATATAAATATTTATATGGTTAATTTTTTTTATGCGTGTGGAAAGAAAAAAGATTAAAAAATTAAATTCTCTGAAAAACCGTTTTCCTTCTTAATTCAGGCTTCGTGATACCGTTTCCTATCATTTCCAAGAGAGATATTTTGAAAAAAGATACAAGCCACATTATCTTGTTTCCTAACCTTATATTTGGGGATGGGAAGGGGTAAACCTAAAATCTCAGAGATCCCTGGGGCTAAAAATGCTATCTCTTTTCAATTTTAGCATTTTTCTATCCACACCCACTCAACTCCGTGTATACATTCAAATTTATATAATCGAAGAGATTTAATTTAATTTTAATTTTTATCACTGCTTCTACTTAAAGTCATTTAAATATTGACAAAACAAAACACGAGGACTCATAAAAATTGACCAATTTATTGCATTCTCATTAAGGAAATATGAATAGTATAAGCATGTATGTTTTGAAAAATGCATACTTTTAACAAATATTTTTCTTCACCGGAATTTAACTAGGGGTCTTTATAAATAAAGGAAAGTTTAAATAATTTTACAAATTTAGAACCATTTTTTTTTTACTTTTATCTTACCTATACAGTGTATGTAATATATATATATATATTGTATAGCGAAAGTATTGTTTAATTATCTTAAAAATTCTTGCCATATATACCTTCAAATTTTTATCTCTTCTCTCTCTTTCTTTATGTTTTATTTCGAAGTTTAATTTATGATATTATTAACTTATTCTTATCTATTTGAATTTTTTAACATTGCATGTTCTATTAACAATGGGTTTATATTGCACCTCCTCAAATATTTTTCCGATTTATTTCTTATAAATTTTTTTTTTTCGTTGTCCCTTTTTTATTTTCAATCGTTTCGTTTTAACATAGGCCTATTATATCAGAGAAGAGCATTTCTATTTAAAAAAAATATTGATATATTTGCTTCTGTCTTTAACCTAACAAAATGTCTTTCCTACGATCATCAACATATATTTATTTCCTAAGAAACCAAACGCAATCAACGATGATTGGCAGGAGTTTTGTTATTAAAATAATTTTTCATATTAGAAGACGTGTAAAAATTTGAGAAAAGACATTCCATATTATGCAATTCACTTACATTAACCCAATTTTTATTTTTGATATTTATTTAATCAATGTTTTTATTAGTCAAATGATTAAAATGAAAATGCAAGTGACCTACATAAAGTGGAAATTTTCATCGGAAAATTTTATTTTATCAGATTGAATTGGTTATAATCATATATTTTGAAATGTTTTATCCAGCCTTAAATAACTTTAGGATGTAACTATTCTAACTATATTTTTAAATATTGAATATAAATTATATAGTTTTATTTTTTTGATTAAATTTGCAATATTAGAAAATATTCTTATTTTTTTATTACATCTATTCTATTTTATTCAAATAATTTTATTTTATTTTATTTTTATTTTTTTAGAAGCATTTTTAATTTTTATTCGTTTTTTCATGAATATTATAATTCAATCTCTTTGTCAACAACGATCTTTCGCAATTTTATTGTTAAGTTTGACTTTACCCTTTTCAATCTCCTTCGATACTTGATTTCTATCTATCTTTTTAGATATTATTTATAAAAATAAAAATAAATAAATATCATCATATCTCTAGATATTTAATTTAAAAAAATAAAAAGTACATTTAGAGATACAATAATCAAACATTTTCAGAATTTTTGTTGTCCTTTGACTTGGGGTTTCTTGCAACTTTATCTTGAAATATTTATAAGGATTCCAAATGGGAGGGCAAGCCTAGGTTTTTTCCATTGTTCTCTTATTAGAAAGAATAGTTACAGGAAAACAAATTCTGATTTCCTTATAAAAGTATATATATTATTATATAATTCAAAATTTATTTATTTATTATTAATAAATAAATAAATAAATATCTCATGATCTTTAAATATTAATTTAAAAAATACATTTTGAGATAAGATATACTAATACAATGTCTAATAACATTTTCGGAATTTTTTGTTTAGAAAATTTTTTAATTTAAAAATTAAGTCATTTTCAGTTTGACTCAGGTCAAGGTCATAAGCAGAAGGAAAGGGGAAAATAACCAAGTTCAATTGATAACAATAATTCTTTGATCCATAACAGCGTCCAATTAAATATCCATTATATTTAAGAGAATCAAATACTTGTTATAATAATTGAGAAGAAATTTTCCTCACTTTTAAGCCTTTTTTTTTCTCTCTTAGAGATTTCAATTAACTTAGATCATTGATAATCAACTTTAATATTTTATTTTTAACATATAACTTTTGTAGAAATATAGTTTGGTTTCCAAAAAAGTGAGAACATCTACATCTTCGGGACCAAACCAAATTTTATCTGAAAATTTAAAAAAAAAATACTCAAATTAATTTTGAGTTCGCATTCTATTATTCTGAAAATTTCAACAAAGTTACGAGTGATACTTTTTTCATTGAATATATGAGAAAAATATTTTTCCTTATACCTGACTTTGCATGTCTCTTTTTCCATCAAAATTCATTCCCAAACATATTTTTATAAAATAAAATGATTATCACCAATTCAACATAATTTTATTTGTCTGAAGCATTTTGAGGCGGTTCTGAATTATAAATGTATATGTTTATTATGTTTTTTTTGGTTGTGTTGTTTTTGCTTGAAATTTAACAAAAGTAGTTTAGGTAAATAGAAAATCCGATCAAATATAATATTTAAACGATCGGAATTTCGCCTTAATTAAAAACTTGGCTCTGATCACTAACCATGGTGCATTTGCAACAGTTCATTTTTGCATCATATTTCTTTTTTTTTATTTATTGATGTCTTAAGCGAGCATCCCAGTGGCCAGATCACCTGATTCTCTCAGCCGATGGTTGCAAATGGACCGTAATAGTGATCACTATGTATAATAGTGTGTGTATCGTGTGTTTCTGTTTTAACAGAGTCGTGCGCCCATCTCGGCCAAACTGGTAGCAAACATGCTCTCCGTGGCTGGTGCTGATCATATTATCACAATGGACCTGCATGCCTCACAAATTCAAGGATTTTTTGACATACCTGTTGATAATCTCTATGCTGAGCCTGCTGTATTGAAATGGATTAAAGAGAACATCAATGAGTGGAGGAATAGTATCATTGTATCCCCTGATGCTGGCGGTGCCAAAAGGTAAAGATTTTAATCCAATTTCACTATTTCTATTACTTGCGTAGATTAGAAAATAACCAGTGAGTCGCATAGTTGATGCAGGATGTAACGCCAACCAAGACATTTGCAATAAGGTGGGGGTGTAAATTGAGCTGGTTTTATTTCTCCAATCTCATCTATAGTGAGTTTGGTGATAGTTTAACCTAGCTGATCAACCCATAATACAAAATTGTTAGCTTTAAGAAATTTATAACCTGACCAACAGCAAATGAAATTTGTTAGACCTTAAATATTATTATTATCATCTTACTTAAATCCATTTAAATCAAATTTTCATTGCACTTGATTTCTGCCAATTTTTTACCATTAATTTTGGGTGAAAAATAAAAATTAAGTGCAAAATTAAAGAGAGGATTCGCTAACACCATTTCCAACAATGAATGGAGTTTGATAGTAGGCCTCTCAACAGATATATATTCTAATCTTTTTCAATATATTTTTGACTATGCTTTGAGCATAAGTCTGGTTTGTCTTCTCTCTTCTGATAAGACAGTATTAAAATTAATTTACTAAACTATAATTTTATTTTATTTTTTAGAGTAACATCAATAGCAGATCGATTAAACGTAGAATTTGCTTTAATTCATAAAGAACGTAAAAAAGCAAATGAAGTTGCCGCTATGGTTCTTGTGGGAGATGTTAAAGACCGAGTAGCTATTCTGGTTGATGATATGGCTGATACCTGTGGAACAATTTGTCATGCAGCTGAAAAGTAAGTGAATTTGCATAGTACATATTGTTTCTCTTTTGCCTTATTCTCTTCTCTTTATAAGTTTGTTTACTGATCTGCTTTTGATCTATTAATAATTTTGTTTAATTATTTGCTTATGATTTAAGGTTGTTAGAGGCTGGAGCAACAAAAGTATACGCTATTCTTACACATGGTATCTTTTCGGGTCCTGCAATTGCCAGAATAAATAATGCATGCTTTGAGGCTGTTGTAGTAACGAACACAATACCACAAGAACAACATATGAAAGATTGTCCCAAAATTCAAGTAAGTTTATTTATTTTTATTTTTAAAAATTCTAAAATTGAGAAAAAAAAATGAATTGAAAAAACATTCACAACGTCTTCTGGTTGTAGAATAGGGCTGAGTAGGTTATCGGTAAATCTCGCGAAGGCATGGCTCTTTTTCTGAATTACAAATTGAATTAGATTTTAATTTAAGTGTATACTACGTGTTTAATTGCCATTTGTTTAAAATATAAGATTAGTTCACTCTGATAGCTTTAATTATTGGGTCAATGGCAATAGATTATGCATTCTAATAAAATTAGATTCAGAGAATTGTTTATTAATTTTTAATTATAGTTTTACAAAAATATAAATATATCTCTGATTTGAAATAAAGAAACTTGCTAATTCATTTCTATCTCTCCCAATTGATTAGTGATTATCCTGTTCTAAAAATAAAATTAAAAATATCATATTATTTTGCAAGCCAAAAATTTATAAAGATCAAATTGTTTTTGAAACTTTTTAAAGATATATTTATTAATTTTCTATAAATATTCAGTTCATAAGACAGAATATCGCGTCGCGGCTAATCTAATTGATGTTTGGTGATATCGGAAATATTTATTAGAGCAAAGTCTCGACATAGGAATTTTATTATTTTATTCGGCATACATCTGAGGCCATTTAGATTCCGTCTGTTTTTTCAATTAATTAATTGGTAGCCAATATAATTTAAATAAATTTTTGTCGCTTAAGACGAAAAGCGAGACCTATCTAAACTCCAAGGGACAGAGGCAAAAATACGATTAATGATTTCGAAAAGAAAACTAATATAATGAAATGTTTTTTTTTTTTTTATAAATATTTTTCTTAAGAAAACATCAATTCCAAGTTTTCTGAAGTGCATATACTTAAGTTTATTAAATATTCTTTAAATCATACATATAAAAAATAGATAGCATGTCTAAAAAGAGTCAATTGAAAATGGTAAATTGTGGTAGAAAAAGTAGTATAGGAAAATTTTGTAACTTATTTTGTTTAATAATAAAGATTATCTATTTTTTAAATGGTGCTCACATTTTGCCGTGAAATACCCTCACTCGTTGTGTGTAGTAATGATAAATTTTAATAGTATATGCCGTCGGCAGTGTAAGAGAAATCCGACATTAAGTTTGTCTGCATGACGATCCTAAGATCTCTGACCCCTGATTGAGATATTGCCTGACACTTGCCAACACCGACACCTATTAACATAACAAACTCAGCCAGGCTGATATCAGATCTTATGATGAGTTAACTTTTTGCATACCACCAACTGTTGAAAAAAACTGATTTGGACAATGATTAGTTGTGAATAGGGTTCGTCCTGATAATAAAATTCAAATAAGAAAAAACAGGAAAATTTTAAAAATAGTACCACTTTATTGAAACGTAAAAAGTTCTGTTCCTCGCATCGGGATAATTAAGTTTCAACTGTATTTGATGATACCTCTATTTCATTATAATCATTTAACAAAACAATTAAAAATTTTTCCTTGATTAAATCAATAAGATTTTATCCTTTAAATGAAAATGTTTTTTTTTCCAGTGCATCGACGTTTCAATGATGTTTGCTGAAGCAGTAAGGAGGACTCACAATGGAGAATCAGTTTCATATCTATTTTCAAATGTTCCTTATTAAAAAAGCATTTAGTTTTAATTATAATCATTTTATATTTCACTCTTCAATTATAAACTCATATGGACTGTTATTTTTTGTTTTTGTTGATTAGAAAGAATCTCTTTATTTTATATTTTTTTATATTTCAGCATTTTTAAATAAAATATTATAATTATTAATCAAATGAATTCATATGTAAATCCTATTCTATATTTTAAAAAATATTTGATTTTAATCTATTTTTTTAGAAAATATAATTCAGAACTTGTTTTGTATAATAGATTATCGTATATTCCGATTATACACACATATTATGAGAAAAAATAAATGTTTTATTATATTTTTTATGTTTAAATTTCTGTTATGTATAATTTGACCTAATTCCAATCTTTTCAGATCATTACTGAAAAAATAAATTGGACATTTTTTTCTTAATAATATCTCAAAATCATCAAATTGTTTTATCTAATTGAATTATTCTTTATAGAGTTTTAATTTACTTTAAAGGCGAAACAAAAAAAGTATGTCCACTTTATTTTCTTACTAATACTACTAGGGAAACTATTGAGTTTGTAATCCATGGAGGTCGTTGGTAAAAAGGTAGAAGAGATTTGGGAAAATAACTTCTAATCATATTTTTATTTATTTATTTTCAGTAATTTTTAAAAAACTCACTTTTTTTGACTTTGGAGGCGATTAAATATATTAGCTATAAAACTATAGATTTAAAAGAAATTAAAAAATTCGCCCATTTTTTAGATAAATTTTATTTTCTGAAGAAGCAAAAAAATTGCCATTAAATATTTAACTTAATTGTTGACTTAAAATTTATTTTATAAAATTTGAAAATATTTTATTTTCGAGTGAATTATTAGAACAAAAAAATAATTTCATAATTAGTGATTGTTTTGACTAGTTCATTGTTATAACATTAAAGAGGATTTTTTTGTGAGAGATTATTCGAGAGAAATTTTATTATAAGAAAAAAAAAGGAAGCAAAATTCATAATAAAAGGTAAATTTATATATATCTTAAACTTCTAACTTAAATAAAAAATTAATTGATATATTGATAATTAATAATTATATCAAGATTAATTATTTATAACCTCCAGGATAAAAAAGGGTTTTCTTGTTATTTGTTACTATAAATCGTGGTGCTTATTTTTAAATAATTTTAGATTATGAAATAAAATTCTTTTGCTTAGTATAACAATAAGTAAATTTTAATCAACATATAACTTAATTTTGTATTGAGCTATTAATTAAAGATGAAAAGAATGACTGACCCCTTTTATTTCTATTGTTTGGATCATGACCATAAATTTAATATTTTTTAAATAATTTTAATATACTCATACATCTACTAACTGCATAAAGCGCAGTGATATATATTCATTTCGTTTGTAGTTTCTATAATTTTCTATTTTTATTTGCTGTTTTTTATTTTAATTGGTATTATTTAATAATTTGTGTTTGCGTGATTTAAATGGGGACAGAGAGCAGAGCACTGGTGCTAAAAGATTATTTGAAACCTCCACTCAAAAGTTAAAAATATTTTTTTTAATTCAAATATATCCAATTTTTTTCTTTCAATGTGTACAATTTTCTCCCTCCTAGCCCTTCTCGAAATTTTATCTTTTTTAGATAAAATTATTTTGTTTTTTGAATTTTTAGATTATTTTTTTGATTGATTATTCTTACATTTTCTTTCTTTGAAATTCTACTTATATTTTTAGTTTCTAATTTGTAAGTTAATAAACAATTTTTTACTTTCGATATTTAACTGTTGAATCGGACCCCAAGCATTCTGGTTGCTCTACTATAGTCTATTTAATATTTTTGAATGTTATGATAAATTGTCTCAATACAAAAAAATTGCATTATTTTTATTTATATTTGTATTTATTTTAAGGTGTTATAAGTTTATAATTGATTATTTATAAATACGTAAATAAATAAATACTTATTATATTTTAGAGAAACCGGGGGGAATTTGACAATCAAACACTATAGGAACGTTAATTGGTTGATAATAGATATTACAGGTTGAGGCATTAACAAATATTATTTTTCCATCCGTAGTCACTCCGTAACCTGGTAAAAAAATAGATTTTTTAATAATTTAAATTTTTAATTCAATTTAAAGTTGATGGTTATATATATAGGCTTATTTTAATTAATTAATTAAGAAAAAATTGTTAATTAAGAGGTTTTTACTAATTGAAAGTCAGGAGAATGTGTATTATACAATAAATAAAAAAAAAAACAAATGAGAATAAATGCTTACTTCTATTTTGTAATATTTCGAAATTTTGATTTAATTCCATATCATTTTTTGGATTTTACCGAAGTGGTGTCAGTCTGAGAGACAGATCAAATGTTGGACATCTCATTAGTTAGGGTTGGGGTTAGGGTGAGGTGGTTGCCGCTCTCCATTGGGGAGATTCACTTAGGCCAGAAATGGCCCACTTCTGAGGGTGAGATTATCTCCCACTTTCATACCCCAGGAGGAGACTTCTGGCAGAGTTGGAAATAATTGAGGCAAGCCGGACTCGAACCCGAGCTAATTCCATACTCTAGATTCGTAATAGCTTGTCTTAGCCACTGCCTCCTATCTCATTAGGTAACAGTTTTAAAATTTTTTTAGTTGAAATCTTATACTTGCAAACAACTTTTATCATAAGAGCTGATAAATTTTGTGCTTTAGGAAATATCAGAAGTCGGAATTCTGGAACATGCCAGTATTCGGGAATCGTAGTTTCAATCCTAAGGAAGCTTACGGCCCGATGCCACAAAAATCAACATACACACATTTTGATTAAAATTTATACAATCTACAAATTATTTGTCGCATGTTGGGCCTGTTATTTTCTTCGAAAATCATAAAAATTATATTTTACAAAAGGGTGGGAAGAGTGCCTTTGCATCAGAGATCGATTTATAGTAAAATATAATTGAGCTGCTCAGATTTTATAAGAATAAAGAATGGTAAATAAAATATTTTTCTTTCATTATACTCTTAAATTTTCTCTTATCTAGATAAATTCAAGAGATTTGTGCAAGTTTGTTGATTCATGAAGGAGGAGGTTAAATAATTTTCCATTAACTTCATTTTGGACCACCAGCTAGCTGTCTCCTGATTAAGTCGGGGTGAGTAAATATTTAAATCAATATTTTTAAAATAATCAGATGATTTATTGTTTTAAATATATTGGAAACTTTTCATTTGAGTCTTGAAATGCAGATAAAGCGGAAATATTTCATACATATGGTTAAAATATGTTTATTTATAAAGATATAGAAATGTATTTCATCCCATTCAATGCATCTTTCTTTGAAAATGCTATAAAAGGGAAGAGGAATGTTTCTAAAATGTTATATTGAAAAATATTTTAACAACCTATATACCTATTTAAAATATTCCATTTGTCTGCATTTGTTTCAAGATTCCACCGATGAAAGAAGACTGAAATGCTAGGAGAATGTAAAAATGAAGTTGGAGAGAAAAAACCAACAATTTATTGCAGATATTTCTAGCAGCAGTGGGCACAAAAATTGCTGCTTTGATTCTCTCTTTGAAGTATGCACAGATGCCCAAATGCGGCTGTATACTTCTCAAGATATCTGCAGTAGCTATGGATAGAATTCCTATTGGTTTTTTTCTCTTTTTTATTTTATAAAATATTTGGTATCAGCGGATTATTTTAAAAACTGGAATATGATCGAAGTAATTTTATGAGAGTATAATTTCGCTTATGATAAATACCTTCATGTATATGACCAAAAACGTGATATTTTGGCTGAATTTTGTTTTGTACTATATTTAATAATTCCACACAGCCAGCACGTACGCCTGTACAGCAATGGTCGCCATGACCTATCGGTGGTGTGTGAGTTATAAGAACTGTCGTGTCTAAAGGGATCTTTTTCCATTTAATTAGACAATCTTTCCCTCTAGGGAGATTAAAAGCAAGTTTCCCATATTCAGGTTGCCTAGAAAAAGAGAAAAATAATTTCATAAAAACTATTTATTGTTAATTTTCTTTCTGGGTTTCAAATTCTTCGAATCCCTATATATATATATATATATATATATATATCCCACCGCGGGAACCTTCCAGAATATATATATATAGTGTTTTCAAGGCTTGGTCCGCGTTGATTGTTGAGTTAATCTCAAAGTAGATTGAGGGTTTAGAAGAAAAAGTTATATACATATATATGTATAGCTTTTTTCCATCTAAACCCTCAGTCCAGTTATTTAAAAAAAAAAATGTTTTAAATAATTCATTCGAAATAATAAAAAAAAAATTTTATTCATTTTACAAAATAAATAAGGATTTATACCATGGTGATCCATATATTTTTATCCCAAAAATTGTAGTTTCTGAATCTTCTAAATAAATACAATTTGTTAAATATTCTTTAATATTTTTTGCATTCACAGCGCCAAATAATTCTGTTTGCGGAATTCTTAATCTCGATGATAGATAAGAATAATTGAATTCATTATCAGAATTGGCGATTTGTGCGATTGATGGATCAAAGCTTAATTCATGATTTCCCGCAATAACTATTTTATATTTATGAGGTAGAGTACCTAAAAAAAATAATTATTAGAATAAGAAGCAGGAAAGTAATATTATAAATGATAATACCAAGCCAATTATTAAATTGAATAACTTCTTCTATATTTCCACAACGAGTAAAATCACCCGCATGAACAAATACATCCCCAGGAGGGATTACAAAAGGAATCTCATTTGTCAAGGAATGTGTATCGCTCATACATACAAATCTAACCTGTTAATAAACAAATGTAATTAATAAATAACAAACATTATTTTTGATATATCAAATCACATACCTTATCATTAGAAACGAGTGAAATTGGAGGGCTCACTTTAATTTGGAAAACTTTTTGTTTTTTTACAATTTCTTCCCAAGCTTCTGTGGGATTGTTAGTTAAAGGGTGAATTTCACTTTCCATTTGAGTATTATTTCAAAAGTAAATATCTAATTGAAAAAATAGTTAATAGAGTTTTCATTATCTTATAAGATATTGTTTTTCTTCAAACTCAATTTTTACATGTTTCATTATTTCTGAGAATTATAATATATATTGATAGGGAAATAGTATATATTATATATATATATACAGGAAGTTATATTATATAGGAAGTTAACTTGTTTTTCAAAAAAAAAGATTTTATCTCAATTCAACAGACTTGATTGAAATAAATCCCACTTTAACCACAAAAACATTATCGGGAAAATGAAATCATAGATTTCCTCTCTTAACTTTAGTCACCTAACCTCTCCCTTTAATCCCATTATCCTGCTTCTGATCCTGACCTTCATACACATTAAATTATAAATAATATACTGTTTTGATCAATAAACTTCCAAATTTAGAGATGATTAACAAATCATAAAAAAATCTAGGAATTACAAAAACAGAAACGATAATATTTTAAATTAATAAAAGAATAAAATTTTTAAATTTATTTGTAATTAGTTAATTCTTAAAAAGTGCATCATCATAAAATAAAATTTTTGTTACATTTTTCTGACGAAATTATTTTATCATTATTTATTTGTTCTAATTTATTCGTAAAAAATGATATTAAATTAAAGCTAGTTCCTTGATTATAAAAATTTCTTAACAGTTCAATGAAGTTTTCAAAAATAACCCTTTTTCTCTTACCTATATATAATTGTGATATATGAGAAATATTGCGATTGGAAAAAAAAATCGATATCGAGATTTTAACGGATATACACATTATGAGGTCCCCTGAGTTTAAAAAAATAGGTCTCGCAAAGTGGTCTGTCTATGTGTAATAAAAAACTAAGGGGAATATACAAAAAACATCAGTATACGTCACTGTATATAATATTTTATGTTTTTAAATTAGAGTGAACTAAAGTTTTAATTAAAATAAAATAATTTTTTTTCAATAATTAATAACTTATTTTAATCTATGGTTTCTCAAATTATCCTTCCCATAAGAGTCGGAGTTCAAAAGGTAAGCGCTGAATTTGGAAACTAATAATCTAGTAACGAATCACCATAATTCTGAAAGACTGATCCGTGAAGTTTTAAAAAATGGTCACATAACGTTACAGAAGAAACAGCGAGATTAAATAAATTTGTTGAGTAAAAAAAGTTGAAAATGTTTTAATATGAATGCGCGAATTAAAAAAGGTTGAGAAACACTGCATTATGTAAAACTAACCCCATTCTATATATTTTTGCATAACATTTACCCCTTGAGAGCTGCTTGCACCGCTGAGTTGGTACACGGGTCCATTTATCTCAATACCCTATCAGAACTTACCATCTATAAAGAGAGGAAAGTTAGACTAAATGTTTGTGGGATGAAAGGTTTTATTAAATTATTTCTTTAATAAAATACATTTTTCTTATAGAATATAGAAAGGATGCCCATTAGCTTAACAGTTTGAAAGTCTCGTTTTAATCTTTGACTGTCCAGATATATTTTAAAGTTCTCAAATTAAACCATAGAACTGAGAAAATATGAAGAAATAATAAATTATTTTCTAATAACTTAAATTTGAATAAAACTTTGAAATAATGGGCAAATTAAACACCATTGAAAAACTATTTCATTAAAAGTCCCAACGACACAAGATACAAATAAATTAAGGATTATTAATAATAATAGTAAAGTTATAGTCTTCTAATAATAAATAATCTCTAAGATTTTGATAGAAACGTTTTTTTTCACTACCCAACTTTTCATTTATGATCTTCATATTATTTCTATTACTTCAACTTCTTCCTTCACTTCAATTACTTCAGTCTCACTTATTTTTACACTATCTTCCGAATTAATTCGATTTGAAGGGCGTTGATATGTTAAGCGACTATTTCTGAAAGTATTTCTATTAAGATTGCCTAATTGTCCTTCATATAGAATTTCGTTAATTGCCTTTTTAGCAAAAATTTGTTGTTCTTTTGACATTTTCTGCAATTCATTTGCCCAGACTATGGAAATGTGATCATATTCTGAATTTGCTTTATGAGATTGAGAAATTGCTACAGTTTCTTCAGTATTTTTTGTCTTAAGAGAAGGTTCTTTAACCTGAAAAAAAAACAACGGTTAGTTTTTCCTTTGATCTTGGCATTTAGAATACTGTATATATTTGGAATATTCCACAAATGTTTTTACACAAGTATTTTTTAAAGTGAAACAAAAAAGAGGTTCTATTTTTAATATAGCTATTTGTATCATAACAGAACTTATGTCCTATCTAAGTATGCTGTTACTATTTTAACCTAAAAATAAATCATTATTTTTCAATTTTTCTGAAAACATCTCTTGAGGAACAATTTCCAGTACCTTTTGCTTGGCTATATTACAAAGAGGTGAATATGTGAGAATAATTGGGAAGCCCCCAAAGTCTTAGAAGTTCTGAAACCATTTTTTGAAATTACACAAAATAAGATGAAAGAGTTGTAACCAAGAGGGAAGCTTTCGGCATAAATTTCATCCCTGAATGCACACGTCTTTTCTAATAATTCTAAATTTTTGGTTTGTCGCAACCCCAGTGGAATAAAATTCTTTAATAATTTTTTTTTATTAAAAAACTCCCTTCGTTGTTGTTTTGAAAAATTTATTTCAAGAATGTTTATATTTAATTCCGAACCATTACCTTGGGATGATCGTTTGTTTTTTAAAACTCTACTGCGGCCGCTCTTGGAATTCCAAAGAGGTAGGGAAAGGAGAGAGAAGCCTTATTTTCCCCTGTCTTCTAGGAATCGAAATGGGGAAAATTGGGAGGGGTCGTTTCGGTTTTGGAGGGGCATCTTTCATAGTTTAAGAGTGGGAATAGGATTTTTGAATTTTTTGGCTGGTCAAATTTTTGTTCGTTTAAAGAATCAATTTTTGATTTTTCCAGGTGTCATTATTAATATATTAATATAAACCAGAGAAGTAAGGAATGAGTCTTTATAGATATCGTAGTACTAAAAACCATCGTTCTCCAACCTATTTTCATCTGAGGGCCGGCAAATAGAACGGTTATCGGCTAAGTTTGCTAAAAACCAATGAAAAGTGTATTTTATCTGTCAAATTTTTTTAACTACTTTTTTTCAAAAAAATTCGAGGATTAGATCAAAATTTTTCGCAGACTAGAAATTTCTATCGACCGGTGCTGAGACTATCATCATTACATAAGTAGGCATATTTGTGTGATGATATTTGGTTATTCTCTCTTACTGGGCATCTAGTTATAAAAATATATGAAAGCATTATAGGTAGTTTATCACTATCTTAATTCAGAATTTTTGTTTCACTTTAACATATTTTTTCCAAATGATGAATTTTTTTCTCATTTGTAATTTGTGCTTGTAATATTTAGCTACAGAGTAATGTCTTACTTAAAAAAGTTATGTTAAATGTTGCGGGGGAGATAGTGCATTGTTACTTAATAACAGCACAAGCTACTTTAATACTTTACCTTTTCCACTGGATTCAAAACTTGGTGTGAATAAACCCTCTCCTCTTTTACAACTCCTATGAATTCAAATTTATTCTTTTCTGCGGTTTCTTCTTGTACATGCACATATTCAAATTTATCCTTTTCTGGGGTTTCTTCTTGTACATGCACATATTCAAATTTATCCTTTTCTGGGGTTTCTTCTTGTACATGCACATATTCAAATTTATCCTTTTCTG
>JAAAKE020143903.1:0-10003 GCA_010014785.2 Anisolabis maritima | reverse complement strand
TACATGCACATATTCAAATTTATCCTTTTCTGGGGTTTCTTCTTGTACATGCACATATTCAAATTTATCCTTTTCTGCGAATTCTTCTTGTACATGCACATGTACATGCTTAGTCTTAAACCCCGAACGCTTTTTGAATCTAGTATACCAGCCATTAGAAGCATTAAATACATCGAATCGATTATTGGACGTAGATGGTGAATTACGAACCAATTCACTAAAAATAGTCTTTGCTTTTTTACAAATAATCGCTTGGGTAAGCGATTCTCCTTTGAATTGTTTCTCACTAATCCATCTCTCTAACAATCTTTCCATTTCAACAATCGTCTCCCTCCCTTTGAAAAGTCTTGTTGAAGAATCTGTTACATTCATTTTTTCAAGTGCATCTTTATTCTTAATTATCGTATTCACAGTCGTTCTTACTATAGAGTACTTATCACATAAAAACTTTATACCTAACCCAAGATTATAATCTTTTATTAATGCTTGTTTTGTGGCTAAACTAATTGCCTTTCTTGAAGCTTTACCTACAGTTTTAGCAGCCATTAGCCTCAATATCAATATCTAGTAATTTAATAAAATAAAAACAGACATGATTCAACTAATCAATAATATCCTCGAAAAGCAGCAGCATTCTCCCCGTTTTAATCAATAATATGACTCTATGAGAGAGATGCGCGACGGTAATCGGAGTAGGTGACGAAAAACGAATAGAGAAATAGGAAATCAAGGCAGCCAACTCGCATTATAGAGCTTCACTCTTGTACAGACATGCTCAACCTTTTTTTTTTACGGGTCACATTCAAATTTATTCTTTTCTGCTAGCTAGTGGTGTAGTAATTTGTGGGTGGGGAGTTTATAATTTTTATAGCATATAGTTATACTATATAACCTTATATATGGAGCAAGAGAGAGATAGTTCTAACTTTAAGGGTTTAATTTTTTTATTAAAGCAAATTAACTATTAAAAAATAAAATAAAAAATCTTAAAGTCTATTGAAAACCAATGTGGGGGGCATGAGCTCTTTCCCTTTCCTAGGCCACTATATAAATCAATGATATTAGGCCTACTCTAATAAATTTTGAAGCATGAAATTGAAAAATTAAATTCAAAACTTCTCACTTGTAGACCACAAAATGGCCGGTTCAGACCGAAATGTCGGCAAATCACTGTCTACCTTATTTATCTTAATTTTAAAATAATTTTTTTAATGCATTCTTTTCCAATTGCAGATCAATATAAACTTCTTTTTATTGATAAATTTTTTCATAAAAAAAATTCCAAATTCTTATAAACCAACTGTTTACTTTGCTGCATATAAAAACTTGGTGGCTGCAAGTTAGTTGAAGTAGTTGCTTAAAAAGCAAAGAACCTAAAATGTGCATCCAGCCCTAAGCTAGAAATACCCTCTACATATAGATGTTTTTTGTTTATTTAATTCCTTGTTTTAATAACTTTATTTATATTTTAACTGTTTTTTATTTTTATTTTATAATTGAAATTTTTTGCTAGAGTTAAAAAGAAAGTGACTATAACAGGGGTGGCCAAACTTTTAACGATGGGCTCGACTTTTTTGGTGAAAGTACCTGAGGACGAGTACGTTTTTTTAGAATGTACTTATGAATTTGTTTTTTTTTTAATGTAATGTTTTTAGGTATTCACATATATTTTAGAACACATTAACTAAAGGCTTCCTGTAATACACGAATGAACGAGGACATTTTACTACGACTACTATTAAATTACCTATAAATTATTTTCTAGAACTTGCACTGAATTAAAAAAAAAAAAATCAAGAAAATATAGAGAAAAAAGAAAAATATTGTTTTAGAATTGTATTAAAATAAATTAGAAGCAATTTTACAACAAAAAAATATTTTTTTTTTATTTTGATGACACTTGACATTGCATACTTTCGGCAAGTTTGTTAAAATTTACTACTACTTAATAAAACAATTTTAGTTATTCTATTTTTATTTCAAATCAGCTCTAATTTTATCCCTATAATTTGTTAATGTTCACATTAGCTTAGCGGACAACTTCCAGAGGCAATCGGGTCGACCTTGGTCTATGTCTTGGTCACCCCTGCTCTATAGGTATTTTTTTTTTATAATAAAAGGCACTCCAATGAAGTTTATGGTGAGTAGCTCATAATAATGGTCTTAAATGGCAAAGAAAAAAATCTACTAACAAGGCCTGTAATAAAAATGAAATTAGGACGGAAAAATGGTTGGGGAAAATCAACAAATGAAAGTTTTTTCCAATCTCACCCCCCCCCCCCCCCTCATTCTAGAGGACACAATATTAAAGAAAGGGCAAATAAAAAAAATGTTGAGAAACATCATTTTAAACATTTCTGATTTGATCAGGGTAATTGGATGAGGATTTATGGGCGAAATGTGACTGCAAAAAAATTAAGAGTTTATTAAATAGAATCTATATGCTATCTAACTTGAGTCAAGATTTGTAAATCAGTATAAAGGATACATAAACAAATTCGACCGACTAAATACCTCGTAGAGATAAAAAGTCATTAGATCTTTTAAATCTTGGCTCTAAAAAAATCATTGACTAGAATATATATACAAAGAGTTATATAAAAAAATTTTATAAAAATAAAAAAAAATCATTTAACTTTTGAATAATTTCTATATACTTTTTTAAAATCTTATTAATATTTACAATGTATACTTTTATTAAATAATTTGAATAGGAATGTAGTATATATATTACATTCAGTATTCATAATAATAATATATAGCAATCAATGCTATTACATTACTTAATACCACTCTTTCACACCTTCAATTAATAATTAATTAATTCCAATTACGAAATTTGGTAGATTCGAATGACTATAAATTAAACCTACATATTCTCCAAATTAATTTTTTACTGAAGTTAAATTGAAAGTGTGAAAGTTTATAAATATATTTATATATAATACTCTTGGATTTTTGTATGTTTTACCCCAGATTTTTTAATAATATATAAATATAAATGATAGTGTGAAAAAACAAATTCGAACATGAGTTAAAAAAAGTAAAAAATATAAATAAATATTTTTTCTTATTAAATTTGATTTAAAATACTGAATAAATATATATTTCAATTTTTTTTTTAATATTTATAATAAAATTATATAAAATTAAAATATATATATCAGGAAACCTTTTTTTTTTTTTTGCGATGTAATTAAAGAAATGACATTGAAGATTGGGATGAATCCATTTAATAAGAAAATTTCCAAAATTCTCAAATTTTATATGATTGAATTATCAGATACTTGGTTTAATTAGCTTAATCTAAAGAGACTGAAAAATCAGATCTATAACTAGATATGCCCACCAGGGAGGTTTCAAATAAAATTTAAGAGGTATAGAATTTTTCTTATTCAAATAAATACTATCTGTCCTTCAATTCATTGCATTAAACATTCACAAATTATTTATTTTTATTTACTAACTTATTTATATATTATATAGATATATAAAAAATGCAAATCATAATAACAAGTCAATAAAATTAAATAATATATAAAAGTAATATTTTTTATAAAAATTAAAATTAGCTTCCAAATATTATGAACTCAAATAAAAACCTATTTTTATAATTATTATAATTGAAAAGTCAGTATGTTTATAAGAAATGAATTAATTGTATTTGGTAAAAGGTAAATATTTTAGGTTTCCATTATAAAAATATAATTTTCTTGAAAGAAAAATTGTTTTAATAATATATAAATATCTATTATTATAAAAAGTCTTTAAATTATTTTTTATCCCAATGAACGAATTAGAATTTTTAAGCACCTTGTTGTTTGAATTTTTTTTATTTATTCGCATTTTTTTTACAAAAGATTGTCTAAATAGAATTTATTATCTAAGTTAGTAAATTATATATATTTTTACAATAAAAAAGGAAGAAAAAAGAAATAGAGTGAAAAAGAGAAATGTTCTGATAAAAAAAATTCCGTAAATATTTTTATTTGTTTAACATCTAAAAATCACAACTCTTAATTGCACATTAATACAAGGCTATTTAAATTGTACTGGTGTTTCAGAGTCGTTAAAGACAATATATATAATAAATAGTTGAAAGAGTTTTATCAACACTATCGAAATGTTGATGATCCCAAAACTAAAAATATAATTATAAAATTCTTTAAATCACATTAATTAAAGCTCTCTTGATTCTTCTTGAGATAGTTTGACGCCACAAGAAAGGCACTTGCTGATATGACGTCAAACCAATAAACTTACAGTTCTTATCAGAACATTTCCTAGAAGAAGATCAATGTTTTCAAATAAAAATGATAAAAATCAATCACTAATTGTCTATCTTTTTACAAAAAATAGATAATATTGTTTTTAAAAAAGCGTTTTAAAAATATTAATATTAATTTGATATTTATCCCACAAGAGTGCAGGAATTAATTTAGCCAGCTCCTGAAATTTAAAATAAAATTGAATGTATCTTTGGTTTTTGAAGCATTAAGTTATAAAGATTAGGGCCATGCTGGTCGATTTATTGAATCGTATTGTTGTCTGATATCAAGAGGTGGATAGGTGCGTGAGAAACCAGGTGGCGGTGCCCCTAAAAGACCCGGATGTAACATCACTGCTTCTTGATGTCGAAGATATTGTTGATATAGAGTAGGAGCGGTAGGTGGAGGAGGTCCTGGTGGGCCAGCTCCAAAAGGAAAACTCGTTGGTTGTCCACTTTGAAGAAAATTATGTGCACTATTTTTCTCTTCGGGTGTGATATAATAACTTGAAGAAGGTGCTGATCGGTACTCTTCGAGATAACCAACAGGAGAGTATGCATCTTTTTCAGCCGCATATAAGGCTAATGGTGGTGCAGGTCCAAAATTGAATGCACTTCCAGGTACGACACTTGCTGTTTTCAATGCAATAGGTATAGAATCTTTTTGATTTAAGGTTAAAGATACTGGATCTTTTTGATTTGTTGCTGTTGTCTCAGAATCTTTTTGATATTGTTGAAATGCAGCTTTTGTTTTCCGTTTACGAACTGGTTTAGAAGGTGTACTTTCTGGTGGAGTTTGTAACGATTCTCCTGAAGAAGTATGTGGTATTTCATATTGATTAGGTGTTGGAGAATAGGAAGCTTGTGAATACGAAGGCGGTGAAGATGCACTGAACGTTGTAATTGGTACTGAACTTTGAGAATACATAGGTAGAGTTGAAGGATATCGGTCAACAATTGATGTATACGCAGTTCGAGAAAATCCTTGAGGTGATGATTCATTTAGATGCGATTGCTCGTTGTAAAGCCGTTTTTTCACCGGATATACATTTGTTTTAGGTTGTGTTATTGTTGTCGAGGAAGAAGATGCATAATTAGGAGGAGATTCTTTTGGACGCAAATGTTCACTAGTTTTAATTGGATCATAAAATGGGAGAGATCCAAATTGAGAATTTGTAGTTGATTGATATGGAAGAGGAGAAGTTTTTTCTGGACTTGGTTTTGTTGCAGTAGTATCTTGGTAAAAGCCCACTCTGAGTGTTCCATTAATGGGTGGAGGTGGAGGAGGATATGCTGTCTCATTTACTGTTGGTTCATCTGGAGAGTGATGTAAAGGAGATGGATAAGGTGCAGGAAAACCTCCTAAATCAGCAGAATCTGGATCTTGGCTAAAAGAGGAACGTTCTGATATTGAGGAACCAGTACTAGCTTTTCGTTGTCTTTCAACAGGAGGTCCTGGTTCTCCTAAACTTGAACCAGGCCGATCTGATGATGCATTAGAAGAAGGTCTATCTTCTTCTAACTGATTAACATGTGGAGTGGTAGTAGGTGGGGGCTGAACTCGAGAAAGAGGATGAGATTGTACTTGTGTTGGAGGTGCCTGAATAGAAGATAATCTATCAGAAGAACTAATTTGATTAAGGGGTCTACTTGGACTTTGCACTTTATTTATTGTTCTTTTTTCTTCGCTACCTGAAGATTCTTTTCTTTTAGGGGCCCCAAACGCTTTAAACCATGCACTTAAATTGGACGGTTTAGAGGCTGGTTTAGATGATGTTTCTGGTGGGCCAGTATTAGTAGAATTTAAACATTGGGCTTGTTCAGGTTGAGGAGATGGAGAAGATGCGGGTGATTTAGCTAGAGCAGCTTCTGCATCTAATCTTAAAATATCAGCTGCAAGTACAGAACCTAAGCTAAGAGCTGTGCCTTCTCCTTTTCCTCCTGTTGTAACTTCAGCCGTAGCAGGTTCAGCTTTAGCTAGAAGATTTCCTTTACTTTTGCCTGGTTGTAATCGATCAATTGTTCCTTTTCTATGTTTAGATCCAGACCCTCCTGAATCTCTCCCAGAACGACGATCAGAACGCAAACCTTTTAAATCTTTCCTCAAATTGGTACTATTAATAAAAGGAAGATTTGCAATTGCACCTATTTTAGCCATTATAGATGATTTGTTATTTGAATCTGCTTCATCTCCGCTCATTTGAATTGGTGATGGGCTACGAGAACTATATTCTGAAAATCGTGGTGTTCCATCCAGCCATTTATTAATGTCCTAGAAAAATAGAATAAATTTGTAAAGAGACCCACATTAATATTTATATTTATAACAAGGAAAAATAATTAAAATGAAATTTTGAATAACAAGAAATTGAATGTAATTATCCGAAAAAGAAAAAAATTATATTTATATGCCTCTAATCAAAGGCAGATATTAAAAAGAAAGCTTAGAAGTTTTCAAAATAATATTAAATCAATTCCTAATTTAAAAATAAATAATATTTTTAAGGCTCTTCAGAGGCTCAAGACTTACTAAATATTTATTTAATTATAAAATTACCTTTAGAGTTTGTTCTGTAGCAATTTCCAGAGCTTCAATAGCAGCCGTGTCTTTGATGTTTTGAGGCTTCCGTTTCTTTGTAGGCTGAGGTTCTGGAGGTGGACTTGGTGGAGGAATATCTGATTCAATATTTGCAGAATCTTGTTCAGATTCATCAGTTGCGTGATTTCGTCTTCTTCTAGGATGAGAAGATTTACGTCCTTTTTTACGTTTCTTTGGGGTATTTTTGACTACTGGTGGTGGAGATGGTGTTGGAGTTGGAGTTGGTGTTGGTGTTCGCCTTGGTGAAGGCATAGGTGAAGGAGATCTTGAAAGAGAAGGTGATGGTACCGGAGATGGAGAACGAGAACTTGATGGTTGTCGAGGAGGAGATGAATAGGCCTTTCGACGTATTGGAGATAATTCCTGATGGCGTAAAGGAGATTTTGATTTCGCTTGTCGTTGAGATTTACCACTCTTTTTAGGCGGGGATTTATTACGTTTTCTAAAAGGAGATTTATCCCGTTTCTTTGAAGATTTTTCACGGCCACGTAATGACGATTTTTCAAGTCGATTAATAAGAGATGGAGACGAAACGAACATCCGAGGAGAAGATGGTTGCGCTCGTCGTGGTGGGGAATTGTATTGTGGTGATGGAGGAGGTGAGGAAGAATCAACTTGTTGAGATGGAGATCTAGAAGGAGATTTTGAGGAATCTCGAATTGGAGATTTGCTTTCATTTCGTGGCGATTTAGTAAATTTTGATTGTGATGACTCTTCTTCTTTATGAGAATTTGTTTTTTGTCGCTTTTTTGATTTTTGAGAGAGAATATTTGTTTCTGTAGTTTCTTTAGAAGAAAGTCCAAGTGGAGACGGAATAGGAGAATCTCGAAACTCAATTGCAATTTCTTCATCCGAAGATACATCAGATTCAAGATATCGTGATGCTGCTTGTTCAAATGCAACTTGAAGGTTACTTGCCATTTCAGTATATTCTAAAACAAAAATTTAATATCAAATTAAGTAATAGTGGAAGCCAAAACAATGTTTAGACTTTGGAGGTAAGAGTTTAAATAGTGCTATTTAATCTCTTACAATGAATAAGTTGTGTCGTAACATGTATATTTATAATATGCTTTTCTTAAAACAAATCATCAAAATCCATAAAGCCATTATGGTGAGGCATGCTGTCAGACCTCCTATTTATTTATATACGGTATACATGTAAGTTTAGAAATTTGATTTTATGGAATTAATTTTAATAGTTAAATTTTTTTTTACCATTATCGCTGCCATTATACCGTCGACAATTATCCACTATTAATTGAAAATCTTTCTTGAAAGAAGAAAGAGATAAATATTCTCCTCTATCTAATTTATCTTCCATGTGGCCCAAATCCATTGGGCGAGAAATAATTGAATAATACCTGTGAACAAAAAATATAAATTAAATTTTATTTAAAATATTTTTTTTTTTTATTAGTCTTTTTCGGCATCTAAAAATAATTTTGCAATATATTTTATACCTCGGAGCATATTGTTCGTCGACGGGTTCCGCAAATGGCCAGGCATCTTCATGATTTTTAAGGAATTCAAGTATTTTATATAATCCAGTTTGTAGATCTTCTTCTGACTGGCGGAATCTGAAGAAATAATATATATTTTTTTATATTAACTAGTATAACGAAAGTAGATTTTCATACTCAAAGTATTTGAATTGGAATTACTAACATTTGGGAGGTTTTAATTTTTGTCCTTCGATTTTGAATCACAATTTTCCCAGTTGCACTGGAAAGAGAATTATTTGTTTGTCGACCAACAAAGAAACTTGGTGGAGGATCTCTGGTGGGGACATCTGATACATTTAGAGAAGAATCAGCATCAAATTCTGAGAGAGATTCTTTATCTTCTGAGATAATAGTAGATTCATCATCTTCGTTTTTTTTTCTCTCTCTCAGGCTGAAACAAATATTTCCATATTATATGGTATATAAGATGCCCTCAAATTTAAGTCATATATATATATATATATAAATACGGTATAGTTATCAAAAAGTCCCAATTTTATTCCCCCAATCCCCGGATTTCAACAACTTTACGCTATAATTTCCCCTGATTCCAAAAAACATTTTTACACATGCGTTGCTCTTGCTTCCTTATACCTTGAATATTGATATGTAAAATATTTCGAGTAACTTATGAGGTAAAGGAGGGGTTTAGTCATGGCACTTGGTTCAAAATATTTTTCTGAAAATATAACATTTAAGGGGCATTTGTTAACCCAGTAAATCGATGAAGTGAGGAATTTGCTAAATGGATTATTATTTAGGTATTTAAGGCATTAGAAAAATAAATAAATAAAATTATAGTAAATGCCCAATAGATAATCATTTCCTTTTAGTATATATGTATATTTGTTAAATAACTAAAACCAGAGGGGAAACATTTATGTAAAAAAGTTTATGTAAAAAAGCGATTAATAATATAATAGTGTAAACAATTAATGAAAACAACTAATAAACTCTGAGTTTATACCGTACAAACAGATTCTAACACTTTCCGTCATAAATAGGGTTTATGTGAGTCCGAGATTCTTCCTACAATCAAAATATCATCAATATATACTGCAACAATTATTTTATCTTACTCTTCTGTTGAAGTATAAATGCACGGATCAACACTAGATGGTTTTAAATTTAGTCTTTGGTCCAACTTGGAGATTGACCATTGAGGCCCAGCTTGTTTAAGGCTGTTAAGTGCCTCTTTTAAAAAGCATATATTTTTTTTATTATTTTTAAAGTCTAGAAGCATTTTTGTTACTTTTAAATATATAGTTTTATCTTCTTTATCGCTTTCTTCAATCATTATTTCATTAAGATATTTCTTAAGGTATTTGTGCATGTGTTTATGAATAGTTTCCTCTATCTTACCACTGAGAAAGGGTGTTGAGACATCCAATTGAATTTTCATATCTTCCAACCACTAATCCTAGCATGGATCTAAAGGGACGTAATTTCACAACGGGTGCGAATGTCTATACATAATCCATTCAATGTCGTTAAGCAAATCTTTTGGCTACTACTCTATCTTACTTTTCTTCTCTCGAGTTTGTCATTTGTCTTAAATTTTTCTTTGAGTTCTATCTTTGAATTTGAGCCTTAAATTTTATTTACTAAAATCCACGTATCATTTTTTAAGTG
>JAAAKE020143892.1:0-13236 GCA_010014785.2 Anisolabis maritima | reverse complement strand
TTAATCTCAACAATCAACGCGGACCAACCCGGGAAAACATTATTCCAAATACAGCCAACCGCGGAAACCTTCCTGAACATATATATAAAATATATTTTTCAAAAGTTTTTCTCCTAAAATTGTTTTGTAATATTCTTATTTTTCCCAAAGCCACCAAATTGTTATAATTAGTTTTATATACTGTATTACAATGTTATTTACATTCTCTTTTGATTGTAATTCTTAACATTCTCCACATCATCATGTTTTGTTAATTATCTAGTTGAATGGAATCAAAGTGTGGGATTCTTGTGGTTTTATCTTTCACTAATTTCTCTTTATTGAAATTTCTAAAATTTCAAATAAGTTTTTTTAATATTTTATTTATTTTAATTTTAAGGCAATTTCGTTGTGTTGACTAAATATTTAGATTATATTTATGTGAGAAAATAGCAACCGGTGAATAAATTATTGCAATGAAAATTTATAAATATAAAATACCTTAAAGGATAAAAGATATAAAAAATTTTTTATAAAACAAAATTTGTTTAAAAAGATGAATAGAACAATTTTATGTATTAATTATTTTTAAAAATCTTTTAGAAATCTTAAAAGCCATATACCTAGTAGTAGTTTAAACGATACAAGTATATATATATATATATAACATCATGCTAAGGGAATAAAATTTCATTCCTTCATATATATATATATAGCTATAACGATACAAATTATCCAGGCATGTTTATTTACAACAATTGGTATCCGAATAGTTAAAATAAATTTTCATATGGTTTCCTGGGATCTGAACTCACATCCCATGGCAATGTCAATACCTTTAACCTTTCGGCCATGGGCATAAATATCATTTCACTAGGAGACATTTTTTCAGATAACCCCTTCGACTAGTTAGACCTTACACGCCATGTCAGTATCGTAAACAGGAATTTAAGATGGAGAGTTAAGAACTTTCATTTTATTTATTACTTATATTTTTATTAGTATTATGTATTAATTAAATTTTATTCAAATATCTATTCTATATTCATGGGGGATTCTAGCCCCCATAACTCTTCCTGGATACGCCATTGATCCTTATTATAGGAAAGTCTCGTGATATTCTACATTTTTTTGTGCTATATATTATAATTAGATAATTTTTTATTCATTTAAATATAAATGGAATTTTTTACATGGAAGAAAATATCATGTCTCTAGGGGAATAAAATTTCATTCTTGTTATTATCTTATATTCATTATTATATTGGCGAAGGAATATTAATTTTCCCCTTGATAGAGAGAGAGAGAAAAGTGTTTCCATTTATCCCTATAGCCTAAAACTAAATAAACTTGTTCAAGATCCTTTCGATAAATTTCATAATAACCAAAAGCTTTTTCAGGGATGGTTCACTCGACGAGAATATCAAATACTTCTGAATCTTTTACAAGAGATATCCTAAATTAGATTAGGAATGTTTTTTTTTATTTTTAATAATTAAATTTAATTAATTAAAATAACGATTTGTTTTTTTCATATTATCCACGATCTTGGAAAATGCGTTTTAGCTTAGTGACTAGTTATTTTTTATTAGGATGAATTTATTATTAAATGTTTTTCTTTATTCATATGCGAATGAACGTAAAGGCAAGGATAATTGATAATTCCAAGTATTATATATATAATACCACATGTATTTAAAATTAAATTATATCATTATAAAAGTCAAATTTCGCAACAATTCATAGTCCAGGATAATTTAATAATTTCAACTCTATTCAATAAATTAATTCAATTCGCGAATTAGGAGGAAGTGAGGAAGAGAGAGGGAATACAAGAGCAATCGAGGATTCCTTTTGCGTAACGAATTGACGACGATCAGCCACAGATGCAGGCTCAATCAATTCTCCAACTTATGTTTCAAGGACCAGGTAGGAGGTTTTGATGTCCAAAAAAAAGAAAGAAAAGAAAAGAAAAGAAAATGGAAAAAATAAAATGCGAGGTCAAAAATCCTCGGTCATAAATTTCAACTTTTGAAATACCAGATAATAAAAAAATATTTTATATATATAATATAGAACTCATTGCGAATGCAATGCTCATCCTGGACATTCACAATTTCTTATAATAAAATATTTTTTTTTTTTAGAGAAAGCAAAATTTTTTATATAAAAAGAGAATGTGACACATTTAGTAACAAATTTAGAGAGAATTTTATTTATCTATCTACGATGTAAAAAGATAGATAATAGCCTTTAAAAAAATTGAAGTTTGCTACTCATTTATATTTTTTTATTTAAATACATTTAGCAAAGGCTTTCGATTAAAAAAAGATTCTAAAAAAAAAGTTTTTATTTTTTTCATGGAATTTTAACAAGAAAATGAAAATTTTAAATTAAAATAACTAATTGTTAAAACAACTTTTAATTCCTAATTTTGGCAATTACTTGTTTCATGATCAGTGGTTCGTTTCTCGACCTGATAGATAAAATGTGTTTAAATATATATCGGGGCCCCATGTCGTCAAAATCACGACTAGTAGAATTAATCAATTCCAGTATTCCTTTATCACAATGACCTTCCGAGACTGGAACAACATCCTGCTACTATCTTCTCTAAAACTTACAATCTCCAATAAAAAATATGTATAGAGTATAGTATTTTTCAATGTAGAATAAAGGACTTCTTTTTAATTGAAACCCTATTTTTGGTTTTTTAATAGGAATTTTTATTATTCAAATTCATTATTATTCAATTCATTTATATGAACTTTTTGATAAATATATAAAAACATTAAAATATGATATTCATTATAATTATTTATTTTAGCATGAATGGGGGAACTTAGAAAAGTTCTGCCTTAAATAAATTTGTGTTAAAATTTTACATTACCCCCTACTTTCTCTTACCTATATATGTAAAATATAGTAAGTATTGCGATCTCAAAAAAATTCGATGTCTAAAAAAATGGCGTCTCTCTCTCTGTGTGTCTGTGTGTGGGTATGTGTGTGAACAAGATTACTCAAAAACGAAGAGGCTCAAGGTTGAAATGTTATATTTAAGTTATGCACCCATGTCGTTTGCGCCTTGAAGCTTTTCAATCGGCCAAAATGTACTAGAACTTTACTGATGTACTTTTTTAGTTTTTATTTTTATTTTCTTACAATTTACTATAACAATTTTGATTAAAATTAAATCAATTATTTATTAGATGATCTTTGAACCCTTAACCCCCCCCCCCCAAATGATTTGAAGCCCAATCTACTGATATAATTTTTTAGTTTTTTCGATTTTCTCTTAAACTAATTTAACGATATTGATTAAAATGACTATACAAACGCAATAATCTGGTGTGACAGCATATCACTCATACGTTCAGTCACACCACATTTTTTATTTCTGCGTTAGTGAAAAGATGTAAAAAGAAGACGGATTTAGAATTTTCATCCAACCAATCAGTGTAAAGCGAGCGCCACCAGTAAAACCTTTCTCAAAGCCTTCTGCCTAGAGCATAGGCAACCGAAACGGTTAGCTGTCTATACAAACAAACTATCCCGTCCACTTCAAATTCTCAATATTTGTTAATTTATAAAAAAGGAGGAAAATAGAAAAATATTTAGTTATAAATTTTAAATCTATAAAATTATACCTTAGTATTAAATCGCAGTTTTGCTATGATCAGCCCCTAACAAATGATTTACAAAAAATAAACTCGCATTTAATAGGCAACCCAAATTACCTATCCTCTCACTCTTTCGCTAACCTCTCTGCTACGATTGTATTTGTATAATCTTTCCAGCGTTAAGGACTGACACATTGTGGTTGATGTGAATAAAACCGGAGTGGGTTACCTTCCCCAAGAGGAGGCGTCACCAATAATTGGATAAATTTTTGCAAGAAGGTGAATCTGAGCTGCCTTCGACTCAGGATTAAAAGCTTATCATTTAATACTAATATATAATTTTAGAGGTTTAAATTATTTTCTATTTTCTTCCTAATTTATAAATTTAACATTGAGCAAATAGATTTATATAAATTAGAAAAACTTTTTTTTTGTAAACTAATAATCTAATAGATTCTGATTTTCTTCTAATCCTTAGATTGGAGTCTAGGGTTATTCATAATTAATTATTGGATAAAAATTTCTTAAATATGAAAAATTTGATTAGATTAATCATTTTTTTTTTCTAAATTATATTAAAAGGATAATAAATTCAGAAATATTCCATAAAATTATAAAGTATAAATCTTGACCAGTATTAAAAAATATCTTTGCCTATCATGAAACCTTTTATTTTTTTTTTTTTTTGTTTTAAAGTTGTTAAAAATTAAATTGATTTACAACTATTATGACCAACATTTATTTGTTATCTCTAATTAGTATCGTTTAATATAAATATATTGACATTTGTGTCAATAACTCTCTTAATCACTTTCAATTTCACATTTTCCCGAGGGCTAAAACTGTCTATTTAGTTGAGGTATTTATCCGATTGCCATGGGTACAAATCCTCAATAATGGATTTCATTTTTTCTCTTCTCTCTAGCTAAATCTATTGTAAAAATAAAACGCCGAAAAAAAATTTTGTTAGATGTGTTATTGTGAATTTGGTAAATACCTAAAGATGAAGTAATCTTTGTTTTTATTTGAAAGAGAAAAATTTAGTTTGTCCATTTAGTTGCCATTTTCTGACACAGGTGATGGGAAAATGCTGACAGTATTTTAGAGTGGGGATAGAATTTCCAAGATTCCGAAATTTCTGAAATAATAGGGTTTCTTACCTGTTCGCTCTCGTTTTCGTAGCTCCCCGTTGGAGGCTGCGGCAAAGGGGGATGATGTCCCAGGGCATGTGCAGGTTGTGAACCTGGCACTAGGATAGGCACTAGGTCGCCGACCCTTGCCGGCACGTAGCAATGATCTATGGGCGTTGGCGTAGTTCTGGGCCCAGTTGGAGTTGTCTGAACAACCTCTAGCTCAGCCGGGCATCGAACTACTGACGCACATGGGGAACCATCTCTCCCCACTGAGTCCAAATGACCCTCTCGCGAACGCCGAATGTGCTCCTGCAAAAAACAAAAAACCTTCTGTGCCTCAAGTATTCAGCTTGAAGAAAGTGTCGAAAATAGGTTAATTTTTTATTAGCCTCAATGCGGAATGACAAATAATAAAAAATAAATTGGATGAATATTTCATTAAACCTGGTTAACTTTTATTAATACAAGAGAAATAATATATATTATTATATATTAATGTATTTAATCTAATCATTTTTTTTAATTCCTCAGAGAAGATGCCATCAAGCGTGAAAAAAAGCAACGAGTGTTTTGTTTGTTTTTAAAATCAAAATCAAGTTGGGACAAATTGTAATTTTGGGGCGTTGAAATTGCCTCGAATTGGATGCCTAAACAAACATCACTAACGAGATTGATCTCATAATTAAAAATCTTTATTAAAAGAATTCATCCAAACAAAATTAAATAAATACTAAAAAAAAAAAAGTTTTAATGAAAGAAAATAAAAAAAGATTATTCTAGCCAAACTTAGAAAGGAAGCACCAATTTGGATCTCTTGAAACCAGTCGTAGGCAAAAGTGGTCGATTATCGACTATTGATCTTTCAGAAAGAGTAAACCAAAGATGTATTAAATCACCAAACTCAAAATGCGATCCGCGAGCCGCATGCGGTACACCAGACTTTTATATGCGGGCCGAAGTTTTTTAAAATCGTTCTGATCTTGAGCCTTTACTAAAACTGAAATTACTCCTAATCATATGGTTATATATCATGAGATATAACATTCAAAATTTTAGATATCAAATGAGACTCAATTTGAGAAAAAAAATTGATTTATATTTCAGATATGAACGGAGTCTTAACCATTAATGCCAAAAAAGACTTCAAAATAAAATAAATAAAAAAAAAAACAAATTCAGCAAAAAAAAAAAGTCTAATTATATAAATTCAAAATAAAAGACTACCAATATAATATCAAGGGCCAGGCGCTGCTCGTTTAAGATAAAAAATTTTTTGGATTAAATCAGGAAGAACTGCAAGGCAGTCTTAATAAGAAAAACAAAAAAGAATAAATCTTAATTTTTTTATATGATTTATCGGCTCGTGTTCTAGATCATCATTATCTTCATCAAGACACAGATATTTTTTGTAGATTTTTCACTTCTTTTGGAGCAGTTGTTTAAAGTCTGACCAAAGTTAATAATTTTTTTTTATAAAAAGCACAGTGTGTATATTTTTCTTTTCTTCTTTTCTTTCTTTCAAGGAAAAAACTTTCTGTATAAAAAATTTTCCAAAAAAAAAAAATTATTTTTGAAAAAACGTTTGTATAAAAATTGATTGAATTTTACAGTTTGAAAAAATGTTTTTAAAAAACTTTAAATCCAAGAAAATTAATGTTATATCCATTTAAGCCCCTCCCTTTTTTTTTTTATTTAAGTCTTTTCGGCATCATATAGACTTTTAAATTATTTATTTACATTGATTGGTATTCAATTGACTTAAATAAACAATTTTCATCCCTTTGGCTTTTAAAGTTATCAATACTGACAATGTCAATATTTTTAACCTTTCGGCCACGAAGGGGAGGGGGGGTTCCCCCTTTAAATGTTATGTTTAAATTGACCCTAGTGATATTAACAATAAATGAAAGATGTTTTGTTCTTTTAAAAACAGAAATTCCATTCCATTTTTATGCCTAGGAATAAGAAAATATCATATATTGATGTAAATATTTAAAAAATTTATGGTGTTTTAAACAATTATATGTGGCCCGTCAGAAAAAAAGGTAGATTATTTCTGTATTAAATGATGAATTTATATAATACTTTTAAAATATTCTATTGAATTATTTTGTCAAAAAATTTTTTCAAAAATTTATTTAGATTTAACCTCTAGTTCATATATTTTTTAAAAATAAATATATAGAAGTAAAAACATAAATTATATAACAAGAATCTATCAAATTTAGATATTTCTAAATAAAATTTCAAACAAATAATATATATAAGTATAAAGTAAAAAAATTATATCTCAAGAAAAAAGGAAACAAATAGTGTATATATTCAAATATAGATATTTCTAAATACAAATTTAAATGAAAATAAATCTAAAATTATCTGAGAACTTGGTAAATGCGTAGAATAATTTGATTATTTGTGGATCTGTTGCTTTTAGTAGGCGAAATTTTTAGTTGAAGCGATACTTTTATTTGTTGTCTTAATAAGCCTAGCGCTATTTTCGATTAATTGCTCTCTTTTCTATTTGTTAACACGATTCGACTCTCGATACTCGAAAGTATCACTTCAATTCAATTTTTGCAGTCATCCATTTCTCCTAATCCTAAATAATTGGTCCCACCCTTTTTTAATATAAATATCAGCTAAATTGCCGTAACTCAATAAAAAAAAAAAATTGCTAACAACTTTTAGGACTCTTGTAATATTAAAATAAAAGCATTTTCTCTAATCTAATTAACCCATTTTATGAACCAGATGATGTGTATCTATATCTTTGTTTTTTATTTTCTTGTTTTATTATCTTGGTATACCACAGGTGGCTGAGATTTTAAGCTCCAAATGTGATTCTCTGGTTAAATTTTATGTTGCCAGTCAATTATCTATAAAAATTTTTATCACATTCTATCTACATCTTTTTTTTTTCTTTTCTTCCAAATTGTAGTGCCTTGGAATAAATGAACTTAAATTATTATTTGTTCTTTTTAAAAATTACTTTAATACTTTTGGGGTATAATATCGATTTGAGACATTGATTTTGAAAGTGAAATAAATGAAGAAATACAGGCGGGAAATAAAAAAATTGGGGCTCCCTGAATCTTTTATTTCTTAAAAAAAAAAGAAATAAAATAAAAATTTCACTAAGGTATAAAGGTTAATATGAATCAAAATTGAATATCGAAAAAAAATTAAATTTTTTTCTTGAAATCGATTTAACTTCTAAAGTGTTTTTTTTTTCTTGAGCATTTTAAAGCATTTCGCTGGCCTCTTGAAAAGTCCTTTAATTTACACTGGATTCAAGATAGAATTTTCTCCCCACCCACCACTTGGCCTTCCTCCGTTTCGCTAAATCTAAAACGATTCTGTGTGCCAGTGGAAGTGACTAACGCATTTGTCAAAATGAGGGTTCCGGCCTAAAAGGGATGCTTATTTGAGAAAACTTTATAAATTCTTTAGAGGGTAACTAAAACGCATTTAAATTTAAACGATTCGTTTATTATTAAATAAAAAAAGAGAAAACAAGTGACAATAATGGCACAATACTCTCGTATCTCGTATTTTATATCGTTTAGGACATTTTGCTTTAGCAAAAGAGAGAAAGTGAAAGAGAATTCTCACATTCTCTTTGACGCGTCGAAATCTGTCATAACCAGGGTGGTCATCGGTCTCAGTTTCGACGCGAATATCCCGATTTATTACTTCATCCCACAATTTCATATAATTAAGTCATCTATTATTAAAAAAAAAAATTAATAAAATTCCTGATTATTATTAGGAATTTTATATTTTTATACATCGGCTAAATGTTATCGATTCCACATAGATATAGTAATTCTGGATCTGAGAGAATTATTATTAAACAATTTAGAAGCTGAACTAATGTTCAATGAAATTTATAAATTAATATGCCAGCCTTGGCCCTTGGTGCAGAGTTAAAGATCTTGCCTTACGTACCAAAGATCAGAAGTTCGCTTCCCGTTCTGAGTGACAAAAATTTATTTATATTTTATTAGCTACCATTCATTTAAAAATAAATAAATAAATAAATAAAAACAAAAAAAAAAAAAAAATTACGTGTGAAAATTTTATTAAAAAAATAAATATGTATAAATCTCATGATGATATTGTTCATGAATTTTTTTTTGGTATCTGAGGTCATTTAGACTCCGTCATATATATATATAAATTCATTGGTCAATATAATTTAAATACATTTTATCGCTTAGGTCGTCAAGCGAACCACAGATCCTTGTTAGGTGAAGCGAGACCTCTACCTCTACCAAAGGAGAATAATGCAATAATATTCATAAATATAATAATTGATATGATTTTTATAGAGTTATATTATTGAATTTTTCAATAAAAATATATTATATACAAAATTGAATTTATTTTTGTTAATTTGTTCTATTAATATTTCAAAATTTTAATAATAGAAAATTTTGTTCCCCTTTCACTGTCTTTTTGTCTTGCTTTCCTATTCTCAAAACAAGACCACTATGGTTTTAATTCAGAAGTAGTTTTGATTTATCTTTGTTATTTATATTATTGTTAGTAAATGTGCATATTATATATTGTATTTTTGGAAAATATGTTTTTTATATTGTATTTTTTATAAGAAGATGTAAACAAATAATAGAAGCCTGGCTGAATGGCTAAAGCCGAATATAAATGAAAATAAGAGAAAGTAAAAAAATTAGTTTCATTCGACACAAGACAACTAAGAACATTTTTTGTGAGAGGAGTTTGTGTTTGGTTGGGCATAATTCATGCCCCCTGGACTCGAACCAAGATTTCCTACGTAGACCGGAATAACTATCATTAGTTTCCGACCATTTTGATCGATTTCTTTGTCACAAAAATGGACAAAACCGTCTTTTTAAAATGTTGATTTCAACTTGGAAACCGATTTAATCTGTTTCATTCCCACTCCTTAATCACAAAATTATTTTTTTATTTTATTTATTTATTTATGTCCAACCGTGATTTCCTAGAAAACTAAAAATAGAAAAAAACAGTTCGTTTGAAGAACCAGCTATTATCCATTCCATCTTATTTATTTACTAATAAATATTTTGAAAAACTTGACGTCATGCTCGTTGTGAATCAGGATGATGAAGGTGGGCTTGTCCAAAATTTAAATATTTAATTAATTCTAGAGCGAATACGAACGGAGGAGCTGCGTCAACGTTTGGGGTTGAATTCAAAGCGTCAAGCGCAAACTGTGATGCAGAATTAATTAACATTTAAATTTTGGACAAGCCCACCTTCATCATTCTAATTCGCACCGAGCATGACGTCAAGTATTTCGAAATATGTAAGATGAAATAAATGGATTTAATTGGATGCTTCTTATCTATATTTTCCACATAAAATAAAAATCTTTAAATAAAAGAACCATTCAAAAATTAATATGAATAATTTTTACTAATTCCTACTCACTTCCCACTGGTGTTTTAGTTAACGATGGCCTTAGATATCTACGTGCTTGGTTAACGACGAGTGGCTGAAAAAAATCTTGTGTAACAACACAGGCTTTAGCTAACGACGCTTGATTATGTGTTTAATTTGGTTAATGTGTTTCCGTTTGGTGTTGGGAAATCGCGCCTGGGATAACAACGGTTTTAGTTAACGACAATAATCCTGGAACCACCAGCCACCACTATTGATGTGCTGTTGAAATTACATTTAAAAAAAAAAAACCAAAAAGATTAGAACTCTTTAATCTAAATTAATATATTTTATAATAATTTTCATCCAACCGGAGGCTGGAGTTCGATATATACGAGTATATTTTTTTATTTAAAGTATGCAATATTAATATAAAATGAAAATATTTCATTTTCTATATGATATGCATGGCAAACGTTTATGAAATTTATTTAAAACTCATATAATAGTTGGTTAAAAAAATTATTTCCTCCCTTAGTTTGGAGGGAGAATTAAATTGCAGATCAACGGAGGGTGATATGCAAAAATAAAAAAAAAAAAGCATTATCAGAAGGAATTAATTAGTTTTTGAAGAATTAAAAAAAAAAGTTGATATTTTTATGCACGCTTTCGCACAAATTATTGAACTAATATTTCGCTTTTAGCTATAAATTTGACGATGTGGTCCAAGACATCATCTGGTTTTATTTTATGCCATAAAATCTAAAACAGAGAACGCAACTCTCTTCCTTATATTATCTTTAATAATAAATGTTCAAATGCACATTCTACTGTTACAAACCGTGCCATTCAAAAGCAAACTCTTTTTTTTATTTATTTATATATGAGCCAAGAGATTAAGTACAGGTTTTTGAATTACTTAGTGTCAAAATATGATGGACTTTTTACTATTTAAAATAAATTCATTTTCTGGTTCAAATATCATTAATTTCAATGAACCTTTCTTTAAGAAAATACTCTTAGGACATCACATCCATAGAGTTAATTTGGACATGTCTCATATAAGTATAAAAGAATAAATAATATTAGGCAATTCAATTTTCAATGTTTTATTTCCATCAATTCATCTTAATTAATGTAAACTAAATAATATCCCCCCCCCCCCGTGGCTGAGAGATGAAAGATACAGAAACTGTCAATATTGATAACCTTAAAAGTCAAGGGGTGTGGGATCGGATCCCGACCGGTCCATTAAAAATTTAATTAAATCAATTGGATACCAATTGATGAAAATAATAATGTCTGATAAATTCGTATCGCAAAATAATAAATAATTTCAAGTCATAATGGATTCAGATGCGGAAAAGACTATTAAAAAAAAAAAAAACTAAATAAATAAATTTATTTATGACCTGTTTAGAGATCCTACCTAATAAGTTAAGTCCATTCCAATACAATTACAAATGGCATAAAACAAAACAACGATCTATAAACAATTGGAAGGAATTGGGAAGAGGCAGTTAAAAAGAAAAACATTCACTTGCTTAATTTTATTAACTATTTTGAAGCATTAGACCAAAAAATTTTCACGGAAAAATATTTTTTAATAATAATAATAATTTCTTATGTTTATTATCGTAAGGATATAACCTTGGGATTATTTGAAGGAATAAATATATTGGAATACAACAATATCTATATAAAAAAATATATATTCTCATCAGTACAATCTGTATTTTTAACTTTGAAGATGGTCCTGACTCAGGAGGGAGAGTTGAAAATAAAATATTATATATCACTGACATCAGTCTTCTTTTTATTCACCTCTATTCTGAATATACCGCCCTTTCAGTTAAGTAAACAGGAATTTTCACTTGAAAAGCTTTAATCACACATGCTTTTTTTTTAATCTAGTATCTGTACTCCGATAATTGAGTGGGTAATTAAAGAAAAACAGGGCTAAGGTAGAATTCAAAACTTTAACCAAATCATTGAAGCTATACAAAAAAATAAAACTTTTTATTCGTTATTACAAATTTTAATTAAAAATAAAAAGAGAATTAATTTTGACTTTATTAAAAAAAAAAAAAAAAAAAAATCGCAGATAAATCAAACCTATAGCTGTTTTCTACAAATATATTTCGAATTCAATTAAGCTTTGGGAATACAAGTGAGGGCGTTAAATCATTGTTGAAAGGAAAAGAGCGGGCTGCAATTGCGTGAAGAGAATCAATAAAAAAACAAAAAATAAATAAAATAAAAATAAATTAAAAAAAAAAAAAATAATATAACAACTCACCCGAATTGCTCTATGGTCATGAATAAGTTTCCGGAAGCAATTGAAAAGGAAGGCGCCGCACATTCCGGTCATTATGAAGGTGAAAACCACCAGGATGATGATGATATGATCTTCGCCCATAATTTTCTCGAAGGAACCCATTTTCTTCTGCAATTCAACAAAATGATAGTTGTCAGACATTTTCTTTCTCTCACTCTTTCATGAAAATATTTTTTTTTTTATTACCCATAATAGAAAATTGTTTTAATTTACAAACATTTCTATTATTATTATTATTTTAGAAATTGGGGGAAAGGAGATGGAGAATGGGAGTAGAGAGGTCTCTCATTTCAAAAAAGGGCACCAGGAATGGGCCTGTGAACAAGAAACTGGTGATGGGATTTGGTGTGTGCCAACAGTGTACGATACACCAGGAGTAACCAACCGGGGAATTATTTTTTGTGAGGGTTTTTATGCCTTTAATTAAAAGCACTTGTTATAACGGAAAACATTTTATTTTATCACAAGTTACTAGAAAAAATACCCCCCTTCACTATATAAGTTATTAAAATACCCCAATTACCAAATAGTTAAACTTATTTACCAATTTATGAGAGCTCGTGCCCGAGAGGTTAAAAGTATTGACAATTATCAATAGTAATAACCTTCAAAGCCAAGAGATATGAGTTCGAATCCCAGACAATCCGATGAAAATTTATTTAAATTAATTGGATACGAATTAATAAAAATAAATATGCCTGGATAATTGTATCAAACATTATTTGTGTGTTTAGTTTAAAAGTCTAAATGGCCTAAGACAGAGGCCTTAAATCATGGGGTG
>JAAAKE020143881.1:0-13237 GCA_010014785.2 Anisolabis maritima | reverse complement strand
CCGTGTTCTCTCCCACACCAAAAAAACCCCAAAAAAACAACCACCAGGAAACCAAACAGGGTTGGGCAGGGCCCCCCCCCCCCCCCCCCACAAAAAAAAAAAAAAAACTTTTAGTCTAAAGTCTAAAGCGCTCCTTTGGTTAAACCTTTTGGAATTCCTAGCCAACTACTTACATACCAATTTCGTTCCTTGTTAAAAAGATGATGCTATTCATATTTCAGGTACTGTTATTTATCTTACCTTGACATTCATTATGTGAATATTTCTTTTCTTGAACCACTATGAGTCCGTGACGTATATTTTGAGGAGAAAATTTTTTTGGGTTTTCAATTATTGTGCAACCAACTCGTTCCAAAAGAGACTAAAAAAAAAAGAAATAAAAAAAATAGATTTACAATTATGCTAGAATAATTAGAATAAAAGAAATGTAAAAGTATTTTTTAGTTATAGACAGACCAATACAAGTTAAGTTCTGAAGAGTAAATTTTAAAAAAATAAAAATAAAATGACAACGTGGGGCTAAGAATTTTTTTTCTGATAATGAAACTTGGTTGTCCCTGAGGAACAGTCGGTCAGTCGACCGCAGGAAGCCATCGATAATTGAATATTTCATATCATATATGTATATTTGTAAGATCTAATGGCCATTGTAGCAGAAATTACTAAAATAAATATAGCCTACATGGTCATTTTTTTTCAGCCTTTGCGGCATCTAAGGCCATTGACTATAAACAATTTTAATATAAGTGAAAGTGATGATAAGCTTTTGCTGGGCGATTTGATTTAGAGAAAGGAGAAAATAAAACAAGCCTCTTTTGTTCAAACAATAATAACCTTTATTACAAATATTTCAGCTCATATGCTCCAATATATGAAGCCGAAATATTTGTAAAAAAGATTATTGTTTTAACAAAAGAGGCTGATTTTTTCTAAATATTTACGATACAAATTGCTTCAGGCATATTTATTTATATCAATTGGTATCCAATTGATTTCAATACATTTTCTTCAGTTCCGAACCCACAGCTTTTGGTTTTTAAGGTTATCAATATTGGCTATGTCAATATCTTTAACCTCTCGGCCTTTGTCCTTTTAACGAGTGGAGAAAAATAGGAGGCTGCACACTAAATAAAAAATTGTTATTTATGAAATTATCTATTTTTTTGTTGTATAATAAAAAAACAGTATGCAGGACATTGGCCCAACTAAAATTCTTGGACCTTCACTTCAATAATTTTGTTGGCGCCCCTTTCATTCCATTTACCACTTTGGAATAATCAACCTTGTAGTCATTGTGACTGTGTATATTTATTGATTGTCGGCTCTCTGTACAAATAAAATTTTTTAAGCTTCAAGTTCAAATATATATTTGAAGATCATAAATTTTACAATGGATTCAATATAACGTTACAGGCTCCTTGGGTCTTTGCGCAAAGTAAATTTAAATATGCGTTTTTTTCTCAGTTAATATTCAAAAACCGAAAATTATTTTAATAGCTTCAGAAGATTTCGATTTATAAATGAAATATCAATTAAGAATACTACTTTGATTTCTATTTTTGACTGTCTATCTACTTCAACTGTTCCAACTGTTGAATGAACTTTAAAAGCTGAAATTTTGATTGAGCAGAGGTAGAGTCTTGCTTGATGACCTAAGAGTCAGTGGTTTGCTTCCCGTCCTAACCGATAATATTATATTGGCTACCAATTAATTTAACTAAATATGGACGGAATTTAAATGGCCCCGGATGAAGAAATGACTTTAAAAGTGGACTTGAGCGACTCTACCATGTTACAGTTACTTAAGGAATTTGGATTCTTATCAATAAAAAAAAGAAACTACCTTGAGTTTATCTTTAGGGATGAAAGAAATCTCGCCATGTAAATAAATTTCGAAATTGGCAAAGAGGAGACTTGAGCGTATTCTAGCTCTGGTGGGTCCACTCTCGCCATTTGGATTAACAGCTTCAAAGAGCTCCTAAAAAGAAAAAAATTCACAAATTGAATTAGGAAATTATTTTATTATTAAATGTATTTATTTATATTTACTTCAGGCAATATTTTTCCACATTCCAGACTCTTCTTCACCCAATTTATCGTTACGATCCATTTGCCATCTGCGAGCGATTCTAAAAATTTCAAAGTGCTCCCAACTAAATTATTATTAATAACAAGATGAGTTACTGATGGTTCATAATTATTATAATAAGATAAATTAAAAAATTCAATGAATTTATTAATCTCTTCCTTCTCTTCTTCGTTTAGGCCGCTTGTGATTATTTTCGGAAGCTCCTTGATTTTTGGCCTGAAAATTAATAAAATTATAAATAAATAAATACTCAAACTAATTTATTTCTCTCATGCAACCTTTTCTCTACAAGTTGCGGTTGAGGTGTGGCTTCTAAAATGTCTTGTGAATCAGCGATTTCTTCCGCTTCTTCCCCATTCTTCTCCTCCTCCTCCTCTCCATCATTATTTTGACCATCTATGTCCACAGTTTCTATTATCTAAAATAAAAATATAAATTAAATATCAACATGATTAATAATTATTGAATAGACTTATGTGCAAAAGTTCTCTCCGTTTGTGGTTTATTTATTTAAAATAATAGCTAATCTTCTTCAAGAAGTGAAACGTTGCGTTTTCTCTTTGGGGTAGATTTGATGAGGAGTCATCAAATGAAAAAGAGCTTGCCATGAGGTGGATTTGAACCTGGCTGGCTTGCCTTCAACTACCCTGCAATTAATTGCCCTCTCAATTCTCAGAGGAAAATTGTGGTAGCAGGTGAATAAAATAATAATAATAAAATATTTTGTACTTTCTACTAGAGAAGGCTATACTGGTAAGAACATGCAATAAGACATTTATTTATGAAATAGGCAATTCGCTTCGTATTTGGGACAAACAATTGTCCTGATGAAGTGAGCGATAGGACGATGGAACATTGACAAAATTAAATATTGGCCTTGCTGCCATTATTTTCTCCTGAGAGTACGCAGCCTTCTCTTTTTTCTGGTAATCTTCGGTTTTAAATAAGTCATGCAAATCATTTTATTTGTTGTTGTCGCAAGAATGAGGATGGTGGTTGGTAAATGCAATACCTGGTTCATTAATTTTTTCTGAATGATATATCATTTCAAATAACTAGTATAGAATACATCTACCTATCTTAAGGAATATTAGTAATAAATAAATTTAATAAATTAAAAAGCAAAATGAACCCTACTCCTGATTCATAAATTTTTCACTCAATGACCAAATGGCTGAGTTGATCGCAAGTCATTAAAAATAATATATTTTTTTTAATATTCGTAATTATATATATGTGAATGAAAATGATATAATAAACTTAAACCGAAACGACTCACAATGATCAAACAAACATTCATCGATTTTTATTATTATGAATGAATACATATTATTATTAATATTGGATCTTCACCCCTCCCCCTTTAAGAGTTAGGTAAGCGTCTGAGCTGGGCAAGAAATATTTACAAAAAAAAAAAAAATAATAAAGTGAATTTCAAATAATAAACAAATGTAAATAAAGAAAAATAAATTCGCAAATTTTGGATCGCAACCCAACATATTTGATTAATATTAATGAAAAAGATTTGCGACCAATTTAAAAAAATCTTATATTGGGTGATTAGAAAAATGAGATCCGATTACTTGTTAAATATAATGACGTCATTCTTTTTAGGCCTTATCCATTCGGAGAAAATTTTTTGTAATTTGATGGCTAAGAAAGTCCCCCAGAGAACAGATAGGTGATTAGAATAAAAATTTTTTTATATTCTCTTATCGCCGCTACACTCATCTTCAGAATTAACAAAATTCTCATATTAACATATATTTGGTATATATTAAACCAATAATTTGGTACATGTTTCCTTTGGTTGTATGAGTAGTCAAGTAAAGCAACCATTTATTTGTACAAGTGGAATACCAAAGGAAACATGCACAATATAATTGAAGTAATAATGGCAAAATATAAAAATATTTTTATTTTAATCACCTGGCTGTTTGTTCTCTGAGACTCCCGCCTCCATCAAATTCAATTAAAAATGTACAGTCAAGTAGATATTTTGTAATTTAAATAGGTGGGACTATTATATTTTTTATTACTTTTAAAATAGAGATATAAAAACAAAAAAAAGCATGCAGTTATTTTCAAAAATATGGCAAGATCATATTAGCAAATGTTATAAAAAAAAAAAACGGGTAAAACTTTTGCAGATATCTATTAGATATAATGCGTAGGAGTGAGGAGCCTAAATACTTTTATATAGAAATCCACAGAAATAGAGATTATTTTAAAAAATGGAAAAATAAAAAATAAAAAATAAAAATGAAAATGAGAACAAAATTTAGACAATTTTTTATACCAACAACTGAGACATAGAAGTTTCTGCAGATTCATTTAATAGTATTACCAGTTGATTTGAATTGTTTTTGGCAATAATATCTTGAATTCTATCAATTTGTTCTAGATTATTAGAAAGACTGTGATTTGTTGTGCATTGTTTCTGGAACAAGAAAATACCTCACACTTTAAATATATTTAAAAAAAAAAAAAAGAAAAAATAGTATTTCAAATGAGCAGAAAGCGCTCCTAAAGAAAAACAATACAAGTGCTTTGTTCCAAGAACAGTTTCTAATGAGTTGTTGCGCAAGCTGTTGGAAATTGTTCTTGAAACAAAGCTAGCTAATATAAATATATCAACTTGCTCTAGGCTTTCTTTTAATCAAACATTTCACACAATGTTGGTCGGAAAAAGGGAAATACACATATTTCAAGTATTTTTATTATGTTCTCTTGTCTAAGGGTTTTTTTTTTATTTTAAGTCAATTTTAGCTACTGATGCCGTTATGTTTATATACATACAAGGTGATATCTATTAGAAATATTCCTATCGATGGCTTCCGGCGGCCGTTCAACAGTCTTGTTCCTCAGAGCGTCTTATCCGAGGTTCAGCACTGCTTGGCCTTGCTTATCAAAAGAGAAGTTGGTGGCTGTTCCTCTTCGCTTAGGCCATAGCCGCCGGCCATCCTAGGGTTTGTACTCAGAACCCTTCTCTCCCCCCAACCGATTGACTGAAAAAATTTTAGAAAATAATAAGATTGGAAAAAAACAATTATTTTAGTTTAAACCAGGTTTAATTTCAAATATTTAGTTTAAATTGATTTTAACCAGTTATGGTTTATTTAACAATATAAGGTAGTTCTCAACTCAAAGAGAAGTAAATAAAAAGTTAGACCCTTAAAAAGATACAAAATTAAGTTTTACTGGCAAATTAAATGCTGAATCACAAATTATGGTATTAGAATTTGCCAACTCCATTCACCAGAGTACTGATTCCCATACAGAAATTTATATATTTATATATACATTTCTCGTCAATTTTTTTAGAGAAATAAAGAACTAGTTCTAACTTGGAAAATCAAGTTTTTATAGAAATATATGCACTCCCCAGCAAAAAAAACCGGGCACCTATTTTTTTAGTTAAAATAGTAATTATGAATCTTTAAACTCTTATTTTTGTTTACTAAATTATTTTTATTATAAATAAAATTAAATTTGATCAGAAAAAATTTTTTTATAATAATAATTTAATTTAATTTAATTTTTCTAAAGAAAATAATAATTTTGGTTATTTGAGATTTTCCTCCTGTCATTTCTAAAAGTTTAAAATAATGTTTGTGATCACGTTTTATTGCTAATTTATTATTCAATTATTCTAGAATATTTTTTATTCAACAAAATGGTTTTGTCGGAAGAGGAGACCGCTCAAGCCGATGCTTTCGCAAAAGGAGTTTAGTATTCGCTACATTGCCAATTTCTTCAGGAAATCAAAATCACATGATACTCTACAACGCTTAAGGGAGACTAAAAGTCTGAATAGAAGAGAAGGGGTAGAAAGGTGTTCTTTTACCTTACCTAAATCAAGTTAAAATCATACAATTTAATTGGCCCCAATTTTCTTCAGATATGAATCCGAAAGAACATTTATGGGATATTTTAAAAAGACGTTCTCTGGCTTCAGTAGAACAACTTAAAGTTGGTATTTGAGAAGAATGATATCATTTTACAGAAAAAGAGTTCCAGCAGCTAATTATCTCTATGCCAGAAGAGTCTTAGCATTGAAAAATGCGAGAGGAGGAAATATTCTCTAGTATAAGAAAAAACTGATAAGAAACATTTTATTTGAAATTTAGAGGCCAAAAATTGTAAAGTTAAATAGAAGTTTTTTCAAATCCAAAAAAAAAAAAATTCCTATTTTCCTAATAATGTACATTTTCTTGAGGACATTATATTTTATTTATGATGTAATAAAGTTATTCATTAAAAATAAAAAGTAAAAGATTCATTTCTTTTATTATAATTTGAAAAATATTTGTGTCCGGTTTTTTTTTTTGCAGTTGAGTGAATATAAAAAAAAAACCAATTAATTAAAAAAAGGAATTGGTATATGCCGGAAATGAAGGTCAAGTGATATTATAATTGAAGATAGAAGATAGTATTCCTCTTAACTTGACCTCATTATTTTGGATCTGTTTCGAGGAAAATTATTTTTTGTTGAGAAGATGATAAATATATACGTAGTCAGAAATGTGAATATGTGTGACAACAGCCACTCCACTAGTGGCGTAGCATTTAAAAATTATAGGGGGCTTCTAATTTTTTGGCCTATATATATAATATAGATATATAGAGAATGAGAGAAAATAGTTCTATGCGTTTAATTTTTTTATTTAAGCAAAATGACTATTAAAATACATGAGAATAATTAAAATTTTTAATTTATAAGTTTTTTCGAAATGCGGGGAGCCCCTCCCTGCGCCACTGCTCTCCACACATATGACTATTTATATATATCTAAAGGAGTTAAGTAGATGTGTATAAGAGTATAAGAAAGCTGAGAACAAGTTTGAAATTAATAATATCCTCGATCTCTAGAGTAATCAAGTCTCTGAATCCAGGGGTCGTGAACTCTGCCCATAAATGTGAATTTGGAAATATTCTTAGAACTTAGTGCTTAAAGGTGTCACATGCCAAAAGGATTAAATTTTAACTCACCTGTTCTTTTGTTTCAGATTCTATTTTATTTGGCATAGGAAATGAAATTTCTGAAGAATCTGATATTTGAGAATTTAATATAACTTCGTCATCTTTTTTAACATTTGAATCTTCCTCTTTTTCTTCCAGAGGTTTTTGTATTGGCTTGGCAGGTTCAATTGTAGGCGAAATGACAGTGCAATCGGATGTCGGTGTTTCAGAATCAGGGATCACTTGAGTTTTGCGTGTGCTACGCTTAACGGGTGGGGGAACTGATGAGGGGATAACAGAACTCTGAGTGGAACCTCCCAATGAAGCAGAAATCTTTTTCTCTACTTCCCTCTTGGAAGATTTATTATTTGAATGCTGAGTATAATTAATTTCGTCTCTGGTTTTAATTCTTAGCCGTTTTTTTAAACTGTCTTCATTCTCTGATATCTCATCTTGAGTTGATAAATTTTGTATTTTCAATTTTTTTATTGAAATTGTATTAGATGAATTTGTTTTGGTTGGATTTGAATCATTTGAATTCCCGTTATTTGCCAAATTATCAAGATTTGATGAACTATCGAAATTGTCTTTAATTTCATTTAATTTCTTTTGTTTTTTTTTATAATTAAAATGAAAATTTTTTGCTTTTCTCTTGAGTGATCTTGAATTTCTTTTATTTTCATTTTTTAATGAATTTTCTATATTATTAGGCTTTTGAGAAGAGTCCAAAATCGGATCAGAGAGTTGTTGCTCTTGTTGTTGTTGTTGTTGTTGTTCATTGATTATTGATAGAGATGCGATTTTTAACAGTCCGTTCTCATCAATTCTTTTCTGACTAGATTCGTTTAACGATAATTGTTCACTCACTACTCGAAATTTTTTTGGGAATTGTTTATGGCATTCGGGACATTCTATTAAATCAGAATCTGTGATTTTTTCACATAATTGTCCTTTTTTATGGAAAATTACTCTTTTATGAAAACGCGAGTAATTTGTTAATGATCCTTTTTTAAATATAGGACAAATTGTTTCCCTTTGTTTTTCCAAAGGAACTGGCGGAGGTTCAGGCGGTTCATTCACTTTTGTTTTTGGAGTATTCTTATTTTCTGGAGATTTTAATAATAAAAGATCTCTTTCAGTTAATTTATCTAATTTGACATACATTTCTTTTAATTTGGCACCGGGTGGAAATTGTTCTTTTTCACTAGCATTTTTCGTATTTAATTCCTCACTTTCTACTTTCCTCTTTAGAATTTCCTCTTCTTCTGGAAGTATTTTATTTGCTATAAGAGGATTAGATGTTTTAGTAAGATTTCTTTTTGATGATTTTTTTGGTTGTTTAATTTCAATTTTAATTTCATTCTGAATTCCTAAATCCTTTAAGTCTTCATCGTTATTTATATTTCCTAAAGGATCCTCTTGTTCACTTTGTGGTGAATTTGGTTGAGATATATTATCACAGTCTGTATGGGCGAAATTGGATGAATTTTCTATTATTACTAAAAGAAAAAAGGAATTATTATTTCAGAGTTGTTATTCATGCTAATCATAAGAATGGAGAAATAACCAGCCCTCTTTTTCATCCTCCATTAACATTGCTCTAAAGCCGCCCACCATCAATGCAATTAATACTTTTGGTAATGGATTTCGTTTATATATAGTAAATTTTTGTAAATATATAGTTGCCATTTATGAAGTCAAGGTAAATTGCAATGAACTTTGGCATTAGATGCCAACTCTATATATATATACAAAATGTAGTGAAAAAATCCAGCATAAAAAGTTTTAATTGCTGTGAGGATGCCTAATAAATAATATTGACTCTTGTGTAGGCAAAGGGAGGGGATAAATCACTTCCCGAAAAATTAAAAATTATAATTACTGCATTTCAATTTCATTTTTGAAAATTAAAACAATATCCTCCCCTTGAAATATTTTTCTGTATATGCCACTGAATGTTAATAATCATGAATGAAAACGGCGGTGGTTATTTGTCCATTAAATAGAAATTTAAAAAAAAAATTTTAATTTACCAGGAATTTTTGTTAATTGTTGAATTGATGAACTTAATTCCAATAATTTTAGCGATGCTCCGTTTAAATAATCAATATTTTTGAGATTTCTTTTATTAATCCTCATATTACATAATGGACAATTCCAATGCTTTGACTCAGGAATGCAAAATTTACAAAAAACATGTAAACATGACGTTAATACCGGTTCCTTTAGAAGATAGCCACTGAAATTTATCAAAAATTACATATAATTATATACAAGTGAGAATATGTTGTTGTGATGGAGATGGCTATGGCCTGCGGATAAGACTAGATCGGCAATTGTATGATAAAGTTCTAATGAGTATTAACAAATAAATATATTTATTATATGACTTTTTCTAAACATAGTGCAATATTTTAATGGAGTGGTAGGTTGGTTATTTAGCCCTCTTGAATTATGCACACAATTAATTATTTTATACAATTTTTTCCTTTCTTATAAATATATATGAAATATATATATGGGGAAAGTATTTGCGATCGCAAAAAAATTCGATATCGGAATTTCAACGGAAATACTCGTTTTGAGTCTACAAAAATGGCTCTTACAAAATGATCTTGTTTGTGTGTTGTAAACAAAATATCTTAAAAACGATAAAACATTTGAGGCTTGAAGATTTTCAATAAAATTGGCAAAAGGGAAGTAAATAGTATTTGATTAATAAACATTTTTTTAAAACGATTTTGATTAGAATTTATATAGTAATTATTTTTTAGATGATGTTTGAAAGATATTAATCGTTACCCGCCAGATAATTGTTTGGGCCCCTCTTTGCTCTTGTTTTTTGTCATTTTCACATAAACTAACGATTTTGATTAAATAACCTGTACGTTTAAAGGTTTTAATCATTTTCAAGCTCACAATAGTATGAGCCCTTCAATTTGTGCTTTTAAGAATCACTCAAAGATAGGAGAGTTTGTCATGATATTAAAATATAAATTTTTTTATGTTCTATGATAGCCAATCGTGTGGCCGAGAGGTTTAGAGATATTGATATTAGGGTTGTGCAAAATAATCAATTGTTAAGATTTTTTCTTTAAAAAATATTGGATTATTAAAACAAATCGATTAATCAGAATCGTTTGTTTTAAATTTTTTTATCTAAATATACAAATTAAATTTGAAATAGTTTTTTTTTTTTTTTTTATTTAAATTTAGATATTTATTTAATAGGTTTTAAATTATTTTAAGTGAAATTAAAATTTCAAAGAAAAAAATAAATATGCATCTTTGTATTTCTTTTAGTATTTTAAAAAATAAAACAAAATAAATATAAAAATCTTTTATTTCCACTCAGTTTCTTGGAGAGAGAGAAAAGACGATAGTGGGAGTGGGAGAGACCTGCGCTCGAATTTTTTAGGCCATATCCACTTGGCTCGTATTTTTAATAATTGTCTAAGTATCCCTGTTTTTTTGAATCTCTTATTTTTGAAGGGGTTGGGCCTACCGGAGTTCATTTCTACTCAATTCATATAAAAATTAATAAAAAAGAAAAGGCCACTGATGTATGGCCGGAACTAATTGTTTAAAAAAATATAAAGCATAATTAAGCCCAGGATTAAGGTAGATTTTTAATAAAAGGTCCGAATAGGTTTCAATTGTGATTCTCTGAGCGAATCAAACAAATTAATAAAACTTACATTATATAATTTGATTAAAAAAATTCAAAAAATAAAATAATATGTTCGCTTACACTTTCTAAGTTTTAATTTTAAGAAAAAAGTATAATAATCCTGCGAAATTCGAGAAGAAATTATATATTATCGATATATGATTGATATCAATTGACTATGTTTAAACTGTTTAAATTTTAACATTCCATTTCTTTACAATACTATTTTTTTATTATTAAGATAAGTTTGTAAAGGATGAGAAAAATGCTTTACCAAATATGACAGGTGAATTTTTCTTTAATTCTCTCAAAAGACAGTGCAATTTCCTCTTGAAATTCCGATGTGGACATCTGAAATGTAACAAAAGAAAACAATAATTAGATAAAAAGTAAAGAATATAAATATATTAATAATTACCTTTTTTAAAAGAAATAATTATAAACAAGTATTTATTTTTATTTGTGTGATAAATATAAAACAGATTTTATTTAATATTATATAAAATAGAAATGGTAAAGAGTTTTAAATGATTAGAAAATAATGGAAAACATTTTTTTAAAAATAATAAATGTTAGTAAACAAATAAAATGCCAATGAGTAAATTAATTAGTAATTTAGGAGATGAAAAAATTTGCGCGCTCTGAATGCTATTGATCGAATTCATCGGATATCCGAATTAGAAGTAGCAATGATGCCAACTTAACCACTCGAAATTTCTTTTTTAAATTTTTTTAAAATTAAAAAAAATATATAAAAATTAAATGAAATTTCAAAACAAATTTTAAATTAATATTTATTTGTTGAATTTTTAATCCAATTTTGATCAAAATATATAATTTTCTTTATATGTAAATGGAGGCGGTCTTTATAAATCCAATTTTTTTAAAATTACATTTTATTTAAGTCTTTTTCGGCATCTGAAGCAATTTAGAATCAGTACATATTAATTGGTAGCCAGAGTGGGACTAAATACGTCTCATCATGTATTTGAAATTCCAAATACTCATCAAAATCTATATAAAATATCAAATTCAATTCTGCATAAAATACATGTATCATATAGCTACTAAGTTGTTTAATTTAGCATCTCATATTTTTATGATTTCTATCAATAAATCGAAAATTATTCGAGATATCGAAATTTTGGCTACGGATTCTTAATCTCCTTGAAATTTTGTATTGAAATGATGTATAATATGTCTTAATAGCCTTTTGTGAAATATTTCTACATTAGGGATAATATATTATTTTTTTAATTTCAACAATCCTGGCTCCGCCCACTTTGCTATTTTTAACTCTTTAATCGCCGGCGGGCCTGGCCGGAGAGAAGAGACACAGCCACTGAGATCAGTGTCAATAAGTAAGGCTAAGCACTGCTGAATCTTGGATAGGTGGTTTCCGAAAAACAAGAGGGTTGAACGTCCACCGGAAGCCATCGGTACCAATAAAGTCAAAATGGCCTCAGCAGCCGAAAGTGATTTAAAATTGAAATTAAAAAAAAAAAAACTCATCTCTTTCCAACAAATTAAATTTCTCTCAATCTATTTTTTAATCTCTTGATCTTTTTGCTTATATTAAAGCCGTTTGGAATTAACTCTCTTCATCTCAAGATTATTTGAGAGTAAAGCATTTTTTAAAAAACGTTATACTTGCTTCGAATTGATATCAAAATGCTCTTTTTATCTTATCTTTTAATTAAATAATTTTTGAATTAATGACTTAAAACTTGAATATTTTGGCAATAAAGGCAATTTTGTTAAATAACTGTTTGTTGCTCTGTCCCTTGGTGCAGGGGTAAAGCCCTTGCTTCATGTACCAAAGGTCAGTGGTTCGTTTCTCGTCCTGAACGACAAAAAATTATTTAAATTATATTGGTTACCAATTAAAGGACGGAGTCTAAATGGCCTCAGATGCCGAAAAGGACTTAAAAAAAAACTATTACTATTTCCCTCATAAATAACGCAATCCATTTATTTTTCATATTTCTTTCTTGAATTAATTATAATTTATAATAAATGATTTTAAACTAATAGTTTTCGTTAAATTGGAGGTTTTATAAAGATACAAAACATTTTATAGAAGTTGATTTTTTAGGCTTATTTATTAAATTCTCGACTCCTAGAATAAATTTATTAATTTCTTTATATTACTTAAATTTTAATAAAAAAAATGAGAATTTGAATATATATATAAAGAGATTATTTTTAAAGATATGAATGATATAATATATATACATATATATAAATGTTAATTAAAGAAACGATTTAATAATATACTAGTTTTTTTTTCGCCATCGGAGGCCATTTTATATTTTAATTAAAAAGATACAAGGAATTTTTTTAATAAATAAGAGAAATTAAATAAATAAATAAATATATATATATATATATTACTTAAATTTTAATTTCTTTTATTTATAAAAAAAATTCCTTGTATCTTTTTAATTAAAATATAAAATGGCCTCCAATGGCGAAAAAAACCTAGTATATTATTAAATCGTTTCTTTAATTAACAT
>JAAAKE020143859.1:0-13239 GCA_010014785.2 Anisolabis maritima | reverse complement strand
ATCTTATCATAGAAGGACAAGTGACACATATATATAATACCTGGAGACCGAGCGTCGCTGGGGTTTTTTTTTTAATGAACAAGAATAGTCAATAATGGAGACCTTTCAAAGTTAGGATCTTTGCAATTAGACAAGACCTAAAGTTAGGGTCTTTCACAAAAAATAGGCTCCAGTAATACCCTAAATATATTTTCCGAAAGATGAGACCTAGCACAATGGCATATACACAAGATTAGATACAATATACATACATTTAAATCCTCTTCGGCTTGAGCCATATAGACTTTAAATGATACACATATATATATTTATTACGATACATATAATCCAGGCATATTTATTTATACCAATTGGTATCCAATTGATACATACATTTAAAATTAATAATTTCTCAATGAACCTAAGATGGCTGTATAATGTTTGGCTTGAAAAATTATTAGGTTCTACACTCATAATCTATTATTAAATTCACTGATGATTTTAGCCTGACTGAGAAATAATTATTTAGACTCAATAAAAGAATAAAAAGGACAGGGTATTTTTTCACATGGACTTAATTTTGTTTTTTCTATATCTGAGTGCATTTAGATTCCGTCCATACTTATTTAAATAAATCAATTGGTAGCCAATATAATTTAAATACTTTTTTATCGCTCAGGACGGGAAGGGAACTACTGATCCTTGGAACGTGTAGCTGGAGTAGAGCCAAAAAATCTACTACCATTGTATAAGAGGCACCCTGTTTTTGGACCCCAAATTGTTTCTCATACATGGGAAAGTACGGTAATTCCTCAAACAATTTATCCTGGTGGATCCGTATTGTTCTAATTTTTTTCTCACTCAAAAGATTGTCCTAAAAAAAAAGCTTTAGGATTTGAAAATATGAATATAAAATATTTGCCAATTTTCCATTCATTTGATCCTCCGTTTTTATATAATAATTATGGAAGTTTGAAGTAAAACCAGCAGTTTAATCACACCACCTGACCTCTTTTATAGATTTATATTTCTATTTTTAGGTTTCAATTATTGGGATCTTTATTATAGTTTAAGGCAAATATGTTGTTTTTACTTTCTCTTACCTATATATATATATGAGTTTTAGTTTAGCGATCGCAAAAAAATTAAAGTCGAGATTTCAACGGAAATATACATTTTGAATTCTCTGAGTTTTTAAAATGTATTAATCTTATCTCCGTAAATTACGCATTAAACGTGTTTGGGGCCCATTTTTCTTTAGAAAAGATTTTGTGATTTTCTCTTAAACTATTCTAACGATTTTGATTAAATTGGCTGTTCATATAATAATTTAGATAATCTTTAAGATGTATTAATATTTTCCACCTCAAATTAGTGTGGGATCCTCATTTTAAAATTAGGGTAAATTGGGAATGGGAAAATTGGAGGTACCACTATTTACCTTTCGGGAACTGATATACTATTATAAAGAAAAAATATATCAACACAAAAAATCTGGCGTTCCAGCACATCACATTACTTTCTCTTGCCTAATCAGGTAACAAGTCACCTTACACATACACATACTACATAGGTGGAAGATGATGAGTAAAGAGCCGCACTTTATCGGCATGATGACGAATTTGTAAGCAGTTCTTGTGCATTTGGCTAAAAATGTATCATTTACGATATTGCATTAAAAAATCCACTTGGGAAAAATGCATATTATCTGAAAAAAGGAAAATATTATTTTATAGTATAAAAAAATGTTTTTATAAAAATTAAGATCGATTTAAATCTGATTCACTCATTGTGTTATTCATTGGGATATTTTTCAAAGAAATATTTATAAATAAATTCTCTTATTTAATGGCAGGTTTTAAACTCTCTGTAGGGTTGCCATGGCCACTACATCGGTCAACAAAATGATTAGAATGGCGAGAAAAGCGTGTGGCTCAGGTAGTTGTGTCTTATGCCCAGATGAACCGCGCAGCAATACGCCGAGTGTGCGCGGCCTTGGCCTTCGACGACAACCTTCCGTGCTGAGCCACGATCGGCTGAGTCTGGCTACATCGAGTGTAGTCGGCAGCGGAAGCGCCGCGGGTCCTCCACTCACACCGCAGCAACTCGGCGTCATGGGTGAGTCTCCATCTCTTCAACACTTTTATTTTTAAGAAACTCTTTTTTCTGATAAAGATAATATAACCCACTATAAAATTTCTTAAAAATAACAATTATAATATAAGATTGTTTTTTTATATCAGAGTGAACTCAAAAATTAGGTCATAGAGACTCGTAGATGTCTTATAGTTAGAAACCATATATATAATAACATTGTTTTTTAACCTCACCAAATAATACACATTTGGCAAACATATACACTAAAAATAAAAATTTTTTTGTATGTTCTTTATACTTAAATGATATACATTAACTAATATTAGTAATGTTATTAGGAATAAATATAAAAGACTATGATTTAGACAGTAGTATATTTATTAATACGCAATTTTATTTGTCCGATATTTCGAAGAAGGGAGTTGAGATATCTCCAACTCTTATACCTTTTAATTAAAAGGCCATAAGTAGGTTGATCAAATGGAAGGTGCGGAATTTCTTGTTTCATTGTATTTTATTTTTTAAAAATCTTTTTGGCAGAATTTTCAAGAAATACTAATAATAATAAAAACGGGATGTATTATATTTTCTATACATTCTAGGGGTTTCGGCCTTGGGTTTCCCCCTAAACCACACTTTTTTCATAAATTTTTTTTGTCGCTAAGTTGTTTCGGACCTTTTTCTCTCTTATATAAAAACGGAACATTTTAACGTCCCAACAAATACTCAGGGATATTTTTTGAAAATGAAAAGAATCCCTACCCCAATTATATTTTTCTACTTTTGCACTATTGAATGATTTTCACTTTATAAAATTTTAAATAGAAACAAAATTCGAATTAGACACATAAGTAGCTACATGAAGGAGAAAAACAAATTTAAAAACTTATACGAATTTTACTACAAAGGTTACTAAATAACTAGAAACATATTTTTCTTTTGAATTTCTTGTTTTAGTCCAATATTTTTAGTTATCATGCGAATAAAAAATAAGTAAACATACCCTTTTTTGTTTCATCTTAATAAATAATTAAAAGATGTACATGAAAACCAAAATCTCAAAATTTCAAAATGTTTCACATACTATGAGATTTTCTATTTTTGGATTTTATGCAGCTCTCCTAATTATTAATTAAAACGAAACAAAAGATTACTTATTTTTGATACACATAATACCTTCACCAAGAAATTAAAAAAAAAAATTTTTAAATAAAATTTATCCTAAGCATCTAATTATCCTTTTCGCCACTAGAATGCGTTTGCTGTTTAAAAATAAGTGCACCTAGAGTAGGAAATTTAGTGAAATGAAGAGCGAATGGGTCATATGCTGTCTTCGTTCTCCTTCATTTTAAAGTTCCCAACTTGGATTGATTGATTGATTCACATTAATATCTAGGAGATTTATCCGTGCAGTGGTGAGGGTGTCGAGAGGAAAGGAGACAGTACTCCCCCACAATCACTTATCTTCTTTCACTTCAATCAACGCGGAAAGTTCTACGCAGAAAGTTTTCCCAAGAGAGCTCCCATGCCTAAAGGGTCCACTAGTGCCGATTGTCTAATGGCGCCACGTTCTGACAAAAGAAATAAAAACTTTTAAATTTCAAAGAGTTATCATGTTTCTTTTCAACTACTCATTTTAGTACATTTTCATATATATTTATTCAGATTTTGTGATTCTTATGTGATTGATTTCTTGACTCTAAGGAACTTTAGAGAACATATCAATTAAATTAACGAATTCGAACCTGATAATTTAACCAAAACATTAAATCAAAAAGTAAATTAAATAAGATGAATCCACTAAAAATATGTAGAGAAAAATAAAACAAGAACCAGAAGAAGAATAAAAATAAAAAAAGAGGGGAATAGGGGATTCAGTTGAGTCAATCTCAACAATCAACGCGGACCAACCCGGGAAAACATTATATATATAAGTATATATACCTCCTAAATTATAATAAACTTTACTTTGAAGGGGAATTTTTTCTTTTATTCACTGCTCTCAAGACGAAGGAGCAGTTTTATTTTTTAGTATTAGGCCAACCATTTGTCTAGGACTCTAGGCAAATAAATGCTCAAATATGACAATGCGTAATGCGTCTCGTATAACATCAATCATTTTTATAATGGAATTAATTCGTTTAACTAACTAATCTTATATATTGGTAGCCAAAATAATAAATTTATTTATATATAAAACGATTTAAAATGTAAAAAAATGATCATGAAGTAAATGAATTTCTTTCTAAATTATCAAAATTATAATTGATCATTCTAATAAATTCTGACAATTTTTTAAAGAAGCTGTTTGGAAAAATTATATAAAAAATTAAAAAATATAAATTAATGAAATGAAAAGCTTTTTACGCGTGTCTTTCAACTAAGGAAGCCTTATAAGACATATTATAAATAAGAATACAATATCCATTGCCCACTTTAAATTAATTCCTAAATATTGAGTGCCTGTCAAATAGGCAACCAAATATATTTCTTTGATTATCAGTTATCTAAAAGGGAGGGGCGTCGCAAGGATGAAATTCTAATTTCTCAAATAATTATTATAAAATAGCTGGAAGTTATTTGAAGCAACCGATGAAGTAATTAATTAATTGGGAATTCCCCTTCCCCTCTCCTTACCAAATTTTTTTTCTTAAATAATAAAAACAGTTAAAAGTGTTCTAAAAGCACTATTTCGATTTCATATTGCATATTAGTTAGTATACCTAATCCCCCCCCCTCCCCCCTTGGCGTAACGGTTATAGAATAGGAATTATTTCAGAAATTTAAATTAATTAAATGCGGAGTTATATATAGACTTGACGTTTATACAATAATAATGATATTTTGCTACTTTGTTGAGTATAGATTTAAAAAAAATATTTCACCACCAAATTTATAAGAAAACCTATCAGAGGCAAGCCTTAAATTTTATATTCGTTCATTTAAGTCTCTGAATTTACATTTTTCTAAGAAAATGTCCACAAAGAAATTATGTGAATTCAACTCTAAATAAATTACATTAATATCCTATAAAATTCAAAATATTCAAATTATTAAAATCATTACTTACGTGTCTTCTATATTTCAAATAATATTTTTAAATTATACTTAAAAATAAGCAAAAATTCCAAAATTCGGCTCTCTTGGTTTAGGTGAAAATTCGTCATTGCTTTTTATATGTGTAATAAAATGAAAATAGATAAACTTTGGTAATCGAATAGATGGAAAAAAGTAGTTCATAAAAAATTTACTAATTTTAAAAAAGGTTTACCATTCATCCTCCCAAAACGTCAGAGAAAAGATTCTGTTTTTTTCTTTTTCATTTGATCCATATATACTTAAGATAAACAATAAAATTTTTTAATTTCTCGAAAAAAAAATTTTTTTTATAATAAATATAATTATATTATTTTACTTCCTAAATTATTAAGACAAAATTAATCGCCCGAAATTTAGTGTTTTACCCAAAATTAACTTTATTACAACAAAATTTATTATTCCAAAGATTATACAATTTATCCCTTATTTCTGAGTTAAAAAGGAAAGAAGGACCAAATGGGCCCGTCATACGGCTAGAAGACATGAAAGGGAAAGGAAGAGACGGTCATAAAGAGAAAAGAATTCCAGCCTTAGGTGAGGTAACTCGGCATCCATGTACAAGATATGAGTCCCTGAAAATTACACAATTTTGTATGATCATTCAATAATTGAATTAATAATTTCTCAAGCTTGAGAAAGCAATTTTATCTCCCTGAAATTTGTTCTTACCTTTTTTTAGGAATGTCCGATTAAATGGAGAACAATATCATTTTATTTTTATTTTTTTTAGGGAGGGGAGGATTGTACCCTTCGTCTCCTACTAAATAAAATATATACTTTTAAGCGTCATATCTGATTATTATAGCAAACGCAAGGAATTTTATTATTATAGGAAATAAGGCTTTTTTCAATAAATACTCTTTCGGCAAAGAACTTTTATAATTTAAGACTTGTCATCAAAACACAGGACTTTTTTTTTATTTCGGCTGCAATTATTACATTTTATTTCTTCAAAATAGTGGCTTTGCCGCATGAACACGCACAAACACACTGATGCACACACACTTACATACGTAATATATATATATTAGCATTCATTCATCTCGAACATTTGCCCCGTACTTTTCTGTACACAATACATTAACGGCACAGTTTATGTACACTCAAGAGCGGCCAACGACAAGACGACAAAAACATTACTTTTCAACAATTTTTTTTTTTGTTTTCAAATTTTTGTTTTTTGTACAGAGAGAAAATGACAAAATGGATCTTGACATAGGACATTTGATAAATAATGTTTTTATCCTCGTTATATATAAGAAAAATATATTAATTCAGGATTTTCTAAATATCAAGAATAAAAAATTTTCTTCATCCGAAAATATTCTTTTTTATAATCCATCCGTGAAGATCGAATTTTTTTTTTCAAATAATTTTTAAAAAATATTTACCCCCCACACATTTATCAACACACAAAAATATTACATGTTATACAAGTGTAATAATTACAATACTGATAATTAGATATATATTAGTTATATTCATATATCAAGTCTTTTGTTTTTAATGCTATTTATAAAGAAAATTGAATATATTATTATTTATTAATATGATAATACAATAGTAACTTCTTAAACTAATGAAACCCTTTAAAGGAATGCTTCAACAAAATGGAATTTTTAAATAAACTATAAAAAAATACAACTTAATTCCCCCCCTCCCCGCCGCGAGATCTTTTCTAAAAACATTATAAAATCTAAACTAACTACCTTCTTTTTATATTACAATTATTTTACAATAATATAGGAATAATTTATTTATTTTCCTAAAACTAAATCTTTAAGGAAATAATGGAATTTTTGCCCTAGGTCAAGATCTAGGCGAATATATTAAGCTTTTTCTTATTGCATTTATCTTTTCTAATTTTAAATTATTTATTAGAATCGGAAATATTTTATATTATATTATTATAATATATACATTTGGGCGTGCTTCAGGCTGATTATTATTATTATTATTGGGATTTAATTTGAATGAAAGCATCATTATGGTTCTAAACATCATTGTTACCGAAATTTTCTACCGAAATGGCAATAATATCGAGCGATCTGTAATTTCTATTCATTGGCGTCGTAATTTTTTCTCCAAGAGGTATTTATTAATAATAATATCAACGGATTTATTTCTAAAGAGAGAGAAAGAGAGAGTGAGAGGGAGGCCCGGTGATTTTATTATTCTTTTCTGATTTAAAATTTTTTTAGGCCATACTATAATTATTATTATACTCTTTCATTTGCATCCTTCTCAAAAAAATTCACTTGGACTAATGCTATTTGAGAATTTTTGAACGGATTTCGGAGGGATTTTCGTTCTAAATCATCCGACCGCCTTCTCTCTCGATTTTTTTCTAAATCTATCATCTTTAGGCGTATAGAGAGACTAGTTGTCTTTGTCGCCTGATGTTTCCATTTCGGTAGAGGCACGCCACTTAACCTCGAAAAAGCAGGAGAAAAGTAATAAGAGCGAACACAGAGGTAGGTTTTTTGGAAAGGCAGCCATTGCTATTAATTCCTTCGGGTTGTGAGGCCTGATCGGATTGTGGAGGACCGCCCAAAACGGATACCGATTGCGTAAAGGTGATAGGAGCCTCGTCGCGAGTGGTTTCTGTTGGTGGCTCGGTAGTCGTTGTTGTAGTAGTAGTCGTGGTCGTCGTGGTGGGTAATAGCGTGTTGTTTTCATACCAATAGACTGGACCTTTATCTGCTAATACCTCGCGCATGGCGTTCTCCTGCAAGGAACCGGAAACGGCCCGGCTACGACTCGATCCGTCCTGGTAGATGGCGACTAACGTTCCTGTGTATGGTGTATCTGTTATTGTTTGATTTCCCGAGACGGAGATGTTCTGCGCAGCACCAGGAGGCAGACGTGCCTCCACTCTGCAAAGCGTGATGTCATCAGATCCATGCTCATTAAGCTTAAGTGGTTTGTGTACGAATTCTTTCTACTTACTGGTGCACAGCTTGAACAGTTTCGGAGTCGACCAACCCCCACTTGATCTGTGCTGCGACGGTACCATTGGCCCAACGGATAGTCGTATTATGACCCTTGAGAACTGCCCTTGCCTGGCCCCAGTAAACGGATTGCTGCGCCGTATATGTTACCACCGAATCCATCTGCTCTTCTTCACCATCCTCCTAGATAATAAAATAGTCATGTAATAATTTGAAATTTTTCCTTAACTTACACTATACACTTACATTATCAGTTCTGGTATTGCGAATGATCGTGTCCCCGAGATGAACTCGTGTCTTCCGAATCGACTCACGGGCTGTATTCAGTTTCACGCCGCTCAATTCATATTGGACAGGCTCAATCTCATAGAGCAACTCACCCTCAGTAAACGTGTCCTCTTTAGTGCCGTCCTGGAAGATAAATCGTATATTATTGATTGTTGGAGCCGCCCCTAGGATACAAGTGTTGATTATCCTGATTGTTCGTCAATTAATCTTCATTCTGGAGGCAGCTAATCTCTCGAAAATGAGTTTCTACAATCCCTTTGATTTAAACTTATTTTGATGTTGCTGCAAACGCCCGCATGCTTATCAAATAAATCAATAAGAAAGAAAACTTTTATTTACAATTAATGAAACAGTGACACGCTGTCCATCGCCCTTCAAAAAACTTGGTTTGCATGTCTTTAAGTTGTTCCTTCTTTTAATCCCTCCTCCTTAGGAACTATGGTAATGAGGGAGTTGAAATAAAATTCATTTGATTTGGCAACTTATCAAGTTGTTCTTTATGAACAGTTGAATTTGATTTGTTTCAAAGCCATATCTTTTTTTATTATTGTTTTCCAAATCGGAAAACAAAAACAATCTTAAAAGCAATTCAAATTTGTTTTAATTGAAAATTTTATCTCCTTTTAAATTAACAAATATGATGTGATTAGTCACTTTCATTAACTTGCTACAACACCCAAGTCCATAAACATGTTTTACATAACATGTTTATTTTATCGACAGATTTTGTCTTTTTGTTTTACCGGTGATTGATTTTATATATAATATAACAAAAACACGGTATTTATATTTATAAATATTTTCCAAAGACGAGTTTTTCTGCCTCACTATTGATGGGTCTACCTACTCTGTTGACTATATTTTATCAGAAGTTGATTTTTTTTATTTAAAATATCTAAATCTATTTAAGTCCATCCATTTATATTCTTATTGAAATTCCAACCATCCCTCACAAGGATATTTTCAAATAGTTTCTCCATTGATCGAAGACCCTATTCTCTTGAAAGAGAGTTTTAGGAATTCTTAATTTAATATATTATTTTTATATCATAAAATTATAAAAAAAAAAAAATATATGAAATATGTTAAAATCTAATAAATTCACAAAAAAATGTTACTTCGGTTATTTATTTAGTAAGATAACAAGCCAAGAAAAATTAAATTTTCTTATTAAAAATATATGAGCATTTAAAAATTTTTATAAACCCACATTAGTATGAAAGTTGCCATAATGTCACTCCCCTGATTGACACGAGAAATACCAAGTAAATTAACTCGAATTTGCTTGTGTTTATTGATACTATCGTAAGAAAGAAATGAGACAATCAGTCGACGATCGCTCGCGACTGGTTTCATCTTTTTTTTTCTTCACCAATAAATCAATTCTGTTTTTTTTTATAGCGATCCTGGATGCAGGTTTAAAATTTCACCATTAGGAAAGTTAGTTTGATCGTATGCTATAGGTAGTCCTTTGGAGAAAGACTGAAAAGCTGATGGTTTCTTGCTTGATTTTGAGTCCGAGAGGATCGAAAAGACAAAAATTACTTTTATTGATAGGAAGACTTTGAACAAATGAAATATTTTGCTTAATATTCCGTTTTAATATAAATATTTTGATATCAGCGAAATGACATCATCTTCAGTACAATAATGTTTATACTGCACATTGTCGTTAATTTAATTCACTATAAAAGTAGGCAAGCTAGCTCCATCAACGCAAATTTTCTAATTCTTAACTTAACTTTAATCAAAAATTTTAACCTTTAAATACATGAGGCCGGTAAAATTAAGGGATTAATTTGGGAATAGGTAAGGGAAAAATAAATCTTAAGGGGTTCGTAACGAGACCATATAAATTCTATTACCTCTAATATTTAATTTTTAGGAATAATAAATAAAATAAAAAAATATAATTTGTAACTTCAAGCGTAAAATTTCCTCACTAGATATAGCTATTAAGATCTGATATTTTTTTTCGTGAAAAAATTTTTGTCATGGAAAAGCCATAAAATTTATATTGTTTGTATTATATATTTTTATAATACAATACAAAATTTTAATTTATTCAAAATAATATATTGGAATCCCATATTGAATTCCTAATATATTTTTAAATTATCACGTAACATCATAACATAACTCCCTACAAAATTTAATATTTTAAAGTTTATTCTCGAAGAGTTTAAAGTTGAAAATGTTTAAGCTTTAATACCTCTCTACAGTATATATAAAATGCCATTAAATAAGATTTTAATTTTACAAAAAAAAAAAAAACCCTCCCTCATATACCGATAATTATATAATAAAAAAATTTTTTTTTATAATGAAGATCGAAATTCATAAAACTTGCAGACTGGAAAATAAACAAATAAAATAAAAATAATTATAAAAAAAAAGCTTTTGAGACCGTTAAGAAAATAAGACGTTTATTATATGTTAGTTTGGGATCATCGCGAAATCTGATTAAAGCAACGCAAACATTTGCAACCAACTCGGATTTAAATAAATATTTTGCCTTTGAGAGAGGCGAGTCAAAGGAAACAAGGCAAGTTGCTTCCTGCACCCTCTGCGCTTGATTCCCTTATCGATTCGAAATAAATGCCCTACGTCTCGCGCTCTGGCGTCAGTCTCCACGTCCTGAATAAACACGTCCATGGATATGTAGGCTTGCTTGTCTAGTAAATATTGCTACCTCATGTCTTTTGGCTAATTAAAACTAATTTGGGCTTGTTTGAAGTTAGAAGGAGATTCACATAATTATCTTTCTTTTACCTGAATATATGACATGACATCATTATGGCAAATGTCAAGATCAAAACGTGGGCGTTCGATAAATAGTCACTCTTGCCAAAATTACAAATAAGAAAATATACACCTTTAGAGCTTACCAAAGAAGCAATTTGGATCCGTCCAAGTCCGGTGGTTTTGTCTAGTCTGCCGACCCTGAAAGAACCACCAGGTTCCGGGACACGTGCTATGTAATATGAATCCACAAGAGTGGCACCAGCAAGAACGGCTCCTGTTGATACTGTCGGCGTAAATTCCGTCCACGGTTGCCAGAAGAGACGAGCTGCTGACTCCGGGTTTACTAATACCTGATATTTCTGGTGGCTGGTCACTTGATTGAATACAGCTACACGACACTCAAGCGGTGATTTACTCTGGTCGAGCATACCCGGCACCCACATACCGGTCACCATTGCACGGCATATGATTCGCTGATTGGCCGCATCACCTCCTAATAACCGAAATCATCAGAATATTATATATATACAGAAAAATATATAAGATAATCGTATACTCACCAAGATCGTCACCGGTGACGGCATCTGCAGGCGTCGGTGGCGGAGGTTCCGTAGACCCAGGTCTCGCCGTCGGTGGGGACACCCATTGTAAAATACTCGATGTGACAGGTTGTTCGAACGCTGACATGGTGTGTACAGAATCCTCTGCCATCACTGCCGTTGCAAACAGCAGCCATAGGCTTGTAGCCATCGCACAGCCGACACGTTCGCCCCACATCCTGAACATTACGAAAATCGGCTCTTAGATCTTTTGCTCTTTCTCTCTTTGTTCTTTTCATCTTTTAATTATATCTCCACTTTTCAAACAATCGAGAATGAGAACAATAAAAGGAGAGGTAACAAAAGTACAAATGAATCCTTTTGGTAATTATGTTAAATCAATTCCAAAAAGAGAGAAAACTCTAAAAAAAAGAAATTCGTAAATAATGTTTATTTGCATAATTAGATCACAAACAACTAAACATAATAAATCTTTCGTAAATGACTCAGATTGCATAATTTGCATTGGTTTATAATAAAAATAAATGGATTATAAATTAATCGAACGTATCAACAGAGAAAGTTGAGTCTTGGGATTCGTTAGAGCTTTGACCTTTTTAGAAATACAAGTTTTATGACGGCCCATTAAGAACGTTTTCACTTTTTTAGCCTTTTAAAGATGATAAATTCACAAAATGATTAAACACCTAAAACTTTTTTTAATTTATTCCAATTTTACGCCTGAAAAATCAACTTGTTAACAGAGAAAAATTGCAAAAAAAAAGATTAACTCCTGATTTATTTAATTAAATTGATATTCATTTCATTCTTATTTATACTGACACATCTTTATGATCAACTCATAAATCAAAATTTTCTCATTTTGGAAATTTAATTGCTCCCTTAGCGAAAATTGATAAGGTTTAATAATTGCTAATTTCAAAGATATGCTTACGCCGAAGCAATCGTGGAAATTTTAACAAAACTTTATATTTCTATATGAGTCTTTTCTTTTAACTTCTTTTCGTCATTTGAGTCCAATTAGACGTCATCCATATTTTTTCAAATAAATGGTATCCAAAATAATTTAAATAAATTTTGTAGCTCAGGAAGAAAAGCGATCATGATCATGATCCCTTAGATCAAAAGTTTTAACTCTACTCGATGGGTAAGAGGCTTCCCTGAGAACTAAAAGCATTATTGCGTCTTTATATGTATTTTTGAAAACTTTTTCACATTCAAAAACTATTGGCCGGATTTAAAAAAATGGAAATTTAAGATTTTTACAATGTACTTTTTGAAATTTAGGGGGTGATTTTTAAGAACGCCAACTGGAAATTCCTCTTTTTATTAATAGCAAAAACTAATAATTTTCATTAAATTGAAGTATCTTTTAAGGTGTTTTAAAGAGAAAAACATATTTCACATAAATTTTAGACTTTATTTTTTACAAAAAAAAATAATTTTTTACTGAAATGCGGCATGTTATTATTTTATTTTTAGAAAAACCCTAATCTTAATATTTTCTTAAAGGGGGATTG
>JAAAKE020143826.1:0-13244 GCA_010014785.2 Anisolabis maritima | reverse complement strand
CAAAAAACGTATGGGGCTTCAATTTTCTACTTAAGTTACGTTCCCCCCCCCCCCCCACATCTCCTCGTATGCACCTCGAAGCTTTTCACTAAAATTGGCCAAAGAGCACTAGTACTTTTTTTAGTTTTTTTCGATTTTATCAAAATTGGTTCTAACGATTTTGTGTGTGTGTGTGTGTGTTTAACATAAATATAAAAAGATTTCTCCCACGCTGATAAATGTTAAAAACAAAAATATTTTTAAATAAAATTTTTTGGCGAAATTCTAGTCTAATTCCAAAATTTAAGATTGACGTTTGGAAGATAGCACAGTAACTAGTGGAGCGAAGAAAATATGGAAAATTTAACAAAAAACAATTTAATTAAATATATATATTTGTTTAGAAATAACTTTTAATTCATAGATATAAATAATTCAAATGTAATTTTGAATATGTAAACCAAAAAATTTGGTGTGAAAAAGGCACATCACACAACTTTCTCATACCTAAGTTAAGGATAGCTAAATGATGTGCTGTCAAGGCAAACTTTTTGCGTCGGCCCCCTTTGCCGTTTCATGTACAGTCAAATTGAATTTATTTTGTTTCATAAATGAGAAAGAATTTCATATGATTCGCAAGTTCTTTGCTTCCCGAAAGATGACTGGCTAGTCGCTATGCGCAAGCGAGGTGCGAGTAGAGAAGCCTTTAAATTGAGTGTCCCATACTATTTTGAGGTGGAAAATGATTAATATATCTGAAAGAGTCTATATTATTATAGCCAATTTATTCAAAATTATTAGAATGGTTTAAGTCAAATTGACAAAAACCTAAATACGTACAAAAGTTTGCTCCAAAATATTTTGAGGAAAATAAGAGTTAATACATTTCAAAGATTAACTAATAAATAATTGATCCATGAATTTTAATCAAAATTGCACTCTGCCTTTTTATTACTTTATCAGCCTCCAACAGCAACTGACTAGTAATTACTCAAAATCGTTAGAATGAATTTTGAGAAAATCAAAAAAAAAAAAAAAAGTACATCAGTAAAGTATTAGTACCCCTTAGTCGATTTTAGTGAAAAACTTTCAGGTGCAAGCAACAAGGTTACCTAGCTTAAATTTAAAATTTTAGATTTGTATGTTTTTTTGTTTTTTAGAAATCCTGTTCACACATACAGACCATTTTGCTAGACCCTTTTTTTAGACTCAGGTGACCTCAAAACCTGAAAAATTTCCATATCGATTTTTTTGCGATCGCATTACACTCTCACTAAATATTTCATATATAGGTAAGAGAAAATAAAAATGAATGAATTCGAATTTCATTCCTCACACTCTGATAATAAAAGTAATATCTAAAACTGTTAATTAACATCATTGGTCCTAACAATAGAAATTTCATGAAATTATGGAAAACCATTATTGTAATAGAAATAACGTAGCGATTTTGTTTAAAATATAGCTATCACATATTTATTTATTTAGGATGTATTTATTATTTCTCATCCTCCCCAAAATAGTTTATGACTTACTTTACTGATGTCCTTTTTTTAAATTTTTTATTATATTGATTCATTAAATATATGTATTGCAAATAAGTTATGATATATTAATTGTTTTTCACTTAAAAAAGTGCTGAAACTCACTAGAGTAATTAGAAATCTATATATAGATTTTGATAAGAGACGCTCTAATGGGGCAAGATCGAAATTGTCATCAAACTTTTAATTTTATTGTTATAATTAATATTTTAAATAACATGTGAGGAAAGAAGAAGCCTTGCGATGTGCTTAAAGTCGCATTTAATGAACTCAGGTGACCTCAAGCCCCTTGAAATCAAAACATTGATTTTTTTTGCGATTTTCCTTTCTTTATATGTACTATTTGTTGCTTTTTCGATGGTGGCGGAATATTAATTAATAACTATTACTTATTCAGGCCAAGTTTTACCATTAAGCGACCCTAGACAATTGGGCGCTTGTTGATCGGTCGAAACCCTCTTTCGTTCTTCGTTCAGGGGTGAAAAAACCGAAAATTTCTAACATGCTTATTTACTGTCCGATTTTAGCGTTTTTTTTTTCGTGCGTTCGATCCAGGACGTAACATTTTTATAGATGTAGGAAGAAATGTATTAAAATTACCTTCAGATTAATATTGTACTTACATTTTCCAAAGTTATATTTGTTAATATTTAGTATATTGTTTATATATATATTGTTAAATTTCTTATATATTTAAGTTTGCCATATGCTGAAGAGAAAGAATTTTATATTTAATTTGAAAAGCGCCAGATGTGCGAGTATTAACAATTTCTCGAATTAACAATGATATTAAAATATAGCTCATGTTGATTGTTACTACTAATGTATTTTCCTCTCTTATTAATTATCATATATTTTGTTTTGGTCAAATCGCTTATATATTTAAAATTTTAATTATAAGTGGTAAATTTTTTATTGGACATGAGTTAAAGAAATTATTAATTTTGCTTATTAACTCCTGCATCCCTGTCCCTTGTTGCAGAGGTAGATGTCTCGCCTCACGTATCAATGGTCAGTGGTTCGCTTCACATCCTGAGCGACAAAAATTTATTTATATTATATTGGCTATCAATTAATTCAAATAAATAAGACGAAGTCTAAATGGTCTCAGATGCCGAAGAAAATTAAAAAATCTCCTACATGATGTGAGTATGTAAATACATTACATATGGATAAGTAGCACATGAATTTTCTTTGCCTAGAAGTGACAGGTATATTTGCATCAGCCCTGTACTTATATTAAGAGTATTAAAAAATTCGGATATGAGGAAATTTCAGATTTCTAATTAAAATAATACTTTAAATAATTTATAAAACTTTTTCTGTATTTATTAACAGATGCTATAAAATGTAGAATTTATTATTATTCTAAAAAAATTATAATCTAATTGTATATATAATCGATTTACTCAGAAACTTCCTTTAGTGTTTGGGTTTTTAATTTTTAGTTTTCTTTTAAATTTTTGCAACTTCCAAGAAAACTTAATATAATATAGGAGTTTAAAAGAACATTTTTTAGGATTTGTTATAAATAAAAATAATAATAATATAGGGGAATATTTTCTGAATATTGTTCATTTTTTGTAAAGTTCGTCGCTATGATGGAAAAATAAAAAAATATTAAAAGAAGAATATTGTTGTGTTTTAATAATCACTAAAGAATAGCAGATGTAAAGTTGAGGTTCGAGGATTTTGGACATTTTGAGTATTAGCAGCTGCGCCAGTGACTTAAACGTCCGCAAAGGCGACTCCCCCCGAGGTGCTGTCTCTTATGTCCAGATGAGATATCATGAGAGACAAAATAGGAAAGTTGGATGAATTACTCACTGGTTTTGGTGCGCGGTTCTCGTGGTCCATCAACCGTCACTTTGATCGCCTTGGTGTAGGTGGCCACTTGTGAGGGCGTCGAGCCGATCACGATCGTCAGCGAGAAACTCTTCCCTGAAACGATTCGGGTGTTGATCTCTCGTTGACAAATCATCCCCGATAACGGCTTACCTCTTCCACTACGACCGACGAACCGTAAGTCATTAAACTTGGCAACTTGATTCTTCATAACGGCAGTACAATTTCGTAACTCAGCGCAGAAGTTCTCGTCGTTACCAGCGCGTACGGTGACCAATGTTCCATCAAGGACATCATCAAGGGCTACTACCTTGAAAGCGACAGGTAGAGATTTGTTGGAGCGCCAATGCGCAGGTAAGGCTGAACAGAGAACTGCCGGTGAACCAGTCTGTACGAGTTCACCATGGAACTCTTGTAATGCCTCATGAAGTCCAGAGAGAAGATCGGCGTGCGCCATGGCGGCGGCTTCGCCGCTACGCGGCACGTGCATCAGGGCTAGGAATATACGAGTAACATGAGCACCCTGCCACCTACTAATCACGTTAATTGAAACAAACACTCAACAACAAACGAAGTATTAGTTGACGCGGCGCCCAGCTGCTCCCAACTGTGCGCGCTCGAAGAATCACTTTTTCCTTGATCACGCACGCAGAGAGGGGCGTTGGCAGGCGGCGGGGAGACAAAACCAAGAGGAGGGAGAGTCGGGGTCGCTCCTCCAATCCGTGGCGCGCTTTGCGGCTGACTGTGGCCGGCCCGCCCGCATCCGGTTGGCTCCCCTGAAAGAAATCGTTTGGGTGGGGGATGGGGAGCCCGCCCCTCCCTCGCGAAACCACCCCCACCACGACCTATCGATTGCACCTCATCAATCCCAGTAGCCTATCACTGATTAAGATTACTGGGACCCCTTCAACAATATTACCTATCACCCAATTCTCAACTCTTTTTCTATTCCTAAAATACTTACCTCACCTCATTTATCAACTACTTTATCATCCTATTTACTAGGACACACCATCTATTTCTCTCTTTCTTCCTCTTTCTCTTTCTCTCTCCTTTCTGCTAAACAACCTGCCATTTACGTATTTAAAGAATCCAATTCAATTACTTAACTTACTCTCAAATAATAAAATAATATAATTTAAATATATTTTAAAATTTAATGAAGCCAAATAAAAAAAAAATTAAATCCAAAAATTTCTTGTAATTATTTTAAATGTTCAATTAAATTTTCTGTAATTAAACAAATCAATAAAGCTATTGTAGTAGCCTTAAATTATTGATACTTATATTAAGTCCAGAAAAAATTTCATATTTCAAGAACAAGGGGAAAGGGGTGATGGGTGGCTTGAGAAATATTTTAAAGATAGAACTAAATATAAATCTATTTTAATTCAATTTTAATTTGCACTCATCCAGGCAAGGAATAGAAGTATTAATTTTTATGTAGGTCTTTTTTTATTAAATTCTTTTATTTTCCAATAATAGTTTAAAGATTGTACATAGGAAAGTTTAGAATTGGAAAATGAGATTTCACCTGGGTCAAACAAGGGGGAATCAGAGGGCATGTGTTAATGTTTCAAATATTTCAAAAATCACTTCTTACCATTTGTAAATTAAAAAATGTATACATTTCTTTTAATATAGGGGAGAATGCTTATAATATTAACATCACTCTTTCTTTTAAGACCTTGGAAAAAAATCCATTTTGGTTAGCTAACCATATGCATCTTTGTACTTTATATTATACGCAATCCAGATTGTTATAGTTCCTTATATAATGAAAACTTAATTTTGTTTCTCTCTAAAAACTTCAACACCACATTCCTCTCAAATGATAGAGAAGCCAAGTCCCGAGGCTGTTGATTTTGTCCTCACTTCTCATCTTGTACAGGCAAATACTAAATGATTGGGGCAACCCAACGAAATAAAACTATTACTACTCTCACACTTCCCTTCCCTTTTTAAACTTATCTTGAACAAATGAGCCAGTAAAAGAGCCTAGTTCATCGAATGTGGAATAGAAAAATATACCTTCTTGTAGATTATATATTTAGAATATATATAAATTACACATAGTCCCCAAAAATTAGCTAAAATTGGGATTGATTGCAATATATTTGATGAAGGCTGTAAATCGTTTTAATCTAATATAAAAATTCTGAATTTTGCTTCTATCATATAAAACATGTAATTTTCCTCAGCCATCATGTAAAAATGGGAAAATTTTCAGACTTTTTTGGGTTTATTATAAATCAAATCTAGCCTTCCTCTCAAAATGGTCTTATTAGATAAATTGAAGAGCATTAAATAACATGTGAAATGAGTACCTGGTTGTTGAAATTTGATGGAGAGAAACGGCTAATACAAGAATTTCTTAGAAAAAAGTTTTCATTCAAGTTGATTGAAATTTAAACCTGAAAAATCAAAATTGCTTTTTAACTATAAAATTCACTGAAATAATACCCAAATATAAAATTGTCCTATTCATCAATTTATTTGTTTGAAAAAAATTTTTGGTATACAAAAATTTTAATTAAAGAGAAATATAAAATTTATAAATTAAGATTGCTATCAATTGCAATGCCTCTAGTGATCAAGCTAGTAATGAAGCTCTGAAAAATATTTTTTTTTAATTTAAACATTTTTCGGCTACTATTCTTGAATTAACATCTCAATAATCGACGCGGACCAACCCGTGAAAATACTATTCCACATTTATCCAACAGCGGACACCTTCCAGAACATATATGTATGGGGGGGGGGGGGGTCTTTTTATTATTATTATTAATAAAAAATTAAACACCCAGTAGATCTAAGATTTGACCGGGAACTAATTAATTGAAAGCTAATTTTTGTAAGTATTAGAGATTTTAAAATTCAAATAAGATTTTTCTGATAATTCCCTTTCTTTCCCAAGATTACAAAATGAAATTAGTGTGTCGGCTTTTCAGTTATTACTTCATAACTTCTTTACTATTTGTCTTTTATGCCTCAGAAATATACCGAATTTTTGGTAATGTTATACCTTACAAAACAGAAAGGCACTTTTTTAATTTTACTTTTTTTTCATAACATATTTATTAATAAAATAAGGACGCAAAAAACGAAAAAAACATGTCGATGTAAATGTTTTAGAGAATTTAATATAAATTCATTTGAGCCCTAAATCACTAAAATCTGACTAAAAACGAGAGAGCAATGAGGAAAATTACCCCAAAAAATAAAGGTTCAACGGGGGAAAACATAAAAAATTCAATTTTTTTGAAAAAAAAGTGCATTTTCTCTGGTTTTTCAAAAATTTACAAAGACAAAATTGTGTGGTATTAAATTACAAACAATTTGTTATCTCTCTGAGGGCTACCACCATTTTGAATACCTTCCCACACTCAGAAAGTTGGAAAATTTTCTGAAATATATTAATTTAATAGTCTTTAATACATCACTAAAAATTAGCTTTCTACTAATTATTATGCCATTTTCTATTAGATTTACTGGGCTATAACTTATATCTCTGAAACAATTAATAGGAGAAGGGTGAAACATCAATTAGTCCTAAGAAATTATTACAATTTGTAGTGATTCGGTCAAGTCGTCAATTGTTTAATAATAAGATCAAGGGCGCCCTGTCCCATGGTGCAGAGGTAAAGACCTTGCTTCACGTACCAAAGGTCAATGCTTCGCTTCCTGTCCTGAGCGACAAAAATGTGTTTACATTATATTGGCTACCAATTGGTATAAATAAATAAGTGCGGAGTCTAAATGGCCACAGATGCCAATAAAGACTTAAAAAAAAAAGATCAAAGGTCAAATAAGACTCATCTAACGTTTGATAATTTATGCATTTTTTCTGAAATGAAATAAAAATGTTATGAAAGTGTTTTTCAAATATTTGATTGAAATTCTGCAAAAAATCGATCCTGAGTTTGATAGTTTTTCTGGAAATATAAAAAGAAAAAAATCTCTTCCAAATAAGCCCTCATAAATATATTTACAATAAAATTAAATTCATCGTTTTATTAATTTATTCCTGTTAACTTGTTTATTTTAATCCGAATTACCAAATTTTATTTTTTGTCTTGTATAATTGAATAATATATAATGATAAAAAGCAATGCTAATGATTTTTCTATTAACAAAATATTATTGGTATGTTATAAAATAAAGTAAGTAAAATAATAGAATAAAGTATAATTAACATATATTGACGAAGAAGCATATAATCAGAAATAAGAGTTTAGGAGAGGGGGCTCCATAAATGGTGTAAATTTGTGGGAGGTCCCCTTAAGGCCCGTCCCTATTTATGAATATTAACCAAACATACACATAAAATAATAAATAAAATAAAAAAGAATTTCAAATTCACATCTCAGAATCTAATCATATTAGTGAAATAAGAGCTGATAATATCACGTTACTTGCCATGGAAATTTCAAGGTGTGAGACACCATTATTTTAATGACAATACCTACAATTTTACTTGCTATTAATACGTCTACAAATTAGGAGAAAAAAAGAATCTCAAAATATATCACAAAAATGCTTTACCAGATCACTTAATAGGTGTATTTCTAGTTGACTAATTTTAACGAAAAATTCTGTGTTACGTTCTTTGGTTTTAAATTTAAAATGTTAGCTTCCTGCATTTTTCGTTTTTCACACATATACATAAAAACTCAGAAAGACAAATCTCAAAAATATTTTTAACTCAGAGACCAGAAATCATGTATTTTAACGGAAATCTCGAATTTGGATCCTTCCCCTCAATAGGGTGGGAAAAGTAAAAATGTATATATGTTGCAGTTTTGCATCATAGCTTTAAAGAGGGAATGGATTGATTGGAAAGAATTTCGAAATTTTGATGTTTGCTCTTATGTGTCCGCTTTTTTGTTAGTGATAAGTATGTATGTTTGTATGTATGTATGTATCAGTGTGGTTATATATTTGTGTGTGGTGTAGGAAGGGTTAGGTGAGGCAGAGAGAGGGGCACGGTTGACGGTGCCAGGATCGGCTTGTTGTCGGTGTCGGGTTAGGGATAGAGGGTTGGTTTCCCCTGGGTGGCGGCCGTTTGGCGGCTAGCTGGGGAGCCACCGGAATGACAGCACCCGCTACCCTCTACCCACCAGCACCACTAGCACCACCACCAACGCCACTACCGCCGTTACCATCGATCGCTGAGTCACTCATTCGCTGGGCGCGTATTCCATACAGCAGCATCAGCCACCACACGACGGCGGTCACTTGTTCGCCGCGGTGCCCGAGAGCGACACCGATAATTAATTAATGAGCTAATGAATGGGTGTTGCCGAGAGGGAGTTACATACCCCCTGGAGCCGTGCTGGGGATTCAATCCTCCTACCCGACCGCCTTCGATTTTTGTCCCGTTCTGCTCGGTAATTCATCCCTTTTCTCTCTCTCTCTCTCTTCCAGGCACACAAATATACAACTAAATCACGTCACATCAAATAATTAGAGAGCGTTAATTAAGAGAATAATATATATATGTATGAAATAGATTGCCGTAACAACAAGTTAATTAAATCTAATAATGGTTTGGCGAGTCATGATTCTCTCTATATTATTTAATTGCATATTTTTAAGTATAATGGATTATATATTTGCTAATGAATTCTAGTAAACAAAAATGAGAAATGTTAAGTTATTTTTTATTTTTTATTTAATTTTTCACAAGATTATATTTTAAAAAAGAGTCAAAAATTTAATTTGGATCTTTATACCCCATTCCTGAGTCGACGCACAGCGATACGAAATCCAAAATCTAAAAATAAAGTTTCAATTTTGAGTATTTTGGACTGGCAAGACAGAGAGTGATTTTAAGTGTCAGGAACTGAGGTCAGAAGGATACAATTGTTGATATTTACTTTTCTACTGCCACTCGAAAAGTGGATTAGAATTAGAAAGATTAGCGTTGGCAGTGCCCGCAAAGGATTTATTAAAAAACCTCAGCCTTCCTGTCCCATCTATTTTAATTGTGTAAAATGGATCTTTTAGTTGAAAAAAATATATAATATGAGCATGTTTCAAAGCCTATATTAGCAATAAACTAATTATCAAATTTGATATAAAAATGATGAAAAATTTAATAAATTAGAAAAAATTTGACTTCCACAGAGTTCTGCCGCGAAATTCATTTTAAATTATAGTTTAGACATTGATCGTAACTAACTCTAAGGATTTTTTGCTAGTTTTTATAATGAAAATTTTATCAGTTTATTCTTTTATTTCTCAAGACAAAAGATTCAAATGAAATCTGATCTGATTTATTATGTACTTAATCCTTGAAATGTTTATCCAATTTTTGTAAATTATTGAATATATTATTATATAATATTATTTACAATCAAATTTTGAGCTTGTGAATCCATAACAAATGAGGGAGATGGACAAAATCCTCTAAATAAGGATCTAGATCCCGCAGTTCCTGGAAAGAAAAATGATTGCGATCATCAACCCGATCCGATTTCCGAAAATTGGATCTAAATCTAAATCCACGATCCTGGCTCGGATCTTGGATTTTCATTCCGATCCTTTATAAATAAATCCATCAAATTACTTCAACGACAAGACTTTTTTCATTGCAGACCAATTATCTATTGTTTTAAAATTAAATACGAAATAGTTATGTGATTGTATATAACCTGAAAATGTGAGGGGCTGAAAGGCGTCAGCCAACAGTCGGAAAATAAATTTAAAAAAAAAAAAAACACTGGAGGAGCATAAAGTCAGGTGAGAAGCTAGCTCTACGATATTAAAACTCTCAATTTTGAGAAGTTTCGGCTTTAAATTAATAACGCCATCATGTCCTTTTAGACCTGCAAGCATTGTTACATTAGATATTAAATAAAAATATTTCAATAGTATCTATCTCAAAATTGAGAGTTTTAATATCGTAGAGCTTCTCACCTGACTTTATGCTCCGTCCTCCATTGTTAAAATTAAATATAGTTATTTTAGATTAAAATTATATGGAAAATAGACTGTATTATTTACCAATGAAACTGAATTATTTATTGACTTAATTATTACATATGCTTGCACTATTTGTGTTTTAAAATAAAATAAAAGTAAAAATAATAAATGGAATAAGGTAATAAACTATACCTTGTGAAATTATTGTATATTTGTATTAAATTGGAGGGAAAGTTCTGTCGTATTTTAAATAAGCAGTTAAGTTTGCTAGTAAATCAAAAACAAATGTTGCTAGTGAGTTATTGGAAATTTTATTTGTTTTTTTTTTTTTACCTGCTGTATAATTTAAAAGAATTCTTTTATAGCGTTCATCAGTTACTTGTGATATTTAGAGTGAAGGGTGCATTTATGACATTGTATTGTGTAAGAGTTCCAGGGAGGAAGCATCGGTTGCATGTGAAAATTTATGTGCAGTATTTAGGAGAGATGTTGTAAATCTTCATACCTGTCAAAGATGGTTTAGTAAATTTCGTTCCGGATATCTGGACGACCGTTCAAGATCGATAATGATGTTTTGCGGATGTGTAGAATAATCCACATTTAACAACTAGAGAAATTGCAGAAGAGTTCGGCATCCATCATACAATTGTTGGAGACCACATTAAATCTCTTTAAAGCAAAACATTTGGGACCCATACGATTTGACTGTGAATGTGCTCTGAACCAGTTTGATAAATTGAATGTAGCTATTAAAGAAATATACAGCGTATATTAGCGTCCAGAAAAGGAATCGTGTTTCACCATGATAATGCTGGACCATATACCGCAATGGTGACACAGCAAAAACTTAATGCGTTGGGATGGGAAGTTCTTAGTCACCCACCATATTTACCTGACATTGCACCATTTGATTACTATCTATTCAGATCTCTGCAAAATATTTTAAGGGAAAAAAATTTAATTCTTTCGAAAGTGTTTCTAAGGCAGTTGCTGGCTATTATTGCTCCAAGGACGAAAACTTTTACAAAATTGGAATTGAGGGATTACCTGAAAGCTGGCAACAAGTTCTTACAAAAAATGGAAATTATATCATTGAAAAATATTAAATATATATTTTTATAAAATGATTCAAATTTTTTCGGTAAAATACTACAGAACTTTCCTTCCAACCTAATATATACAGTATATAAAGTTCATAAGATAAAATAAGATAAAATATAATAAATAAGAAATACATAGGAACGTTTACTTTTTTTTTTATTTGGAGTTCAAGGTCGTCAATAAGTGTCCTGCTTTTAGGGGAAGGAGATAAATGGAAGTAAATACACTACGCCCTCTCCCCCCTAAATAATATTTATAAACATCAAAATTCATTACTGGAGAAGGTAATGCTGAAGGTGAAGAAAATGATGACACAACAAAAACTAGAGTTCTTTTAATTTTGGTCTCCTAAACTGACGTTTCGATCTTGGTTAAGATCATCGAGAGAGCTCTATTATTATTTAGAAATGTTTGCATTTATAATAATTATAAATGTTTTATAACCTTTGTGATATAATTACAATTGTTATTTTATAACGACAGCCCTAGGCCTCAAATGATGATCTTATGTGACTTCATTATGACGCGAAACTCAATAGACAATCAGAAGCCTATCAAAGCAAATATTTTTGGATGATAACATTGTATATTTTTTATTATATTGTCCTAAGAAATCATTTTACCATTAAAAATACTTTATCATCTTGCAAAATTTTAAAATAACACATGACAAAGAGGTTAATTAAATATTTTATTGGATATGTGGGAGAGGACAAAGTGATCTGAAGGAAAGAGCAAACTTACTCTTAAATGCTCAAAGAATCCTAAGAATATGGTTATAAGTTAATTTAGTAAAATAAAAGCATACATTGATTTCTATAAACTTAGTTAGAATAGAAAATTTATTCTTAAACATTTTGTATATACAAGTAATGAGGAAGTAATTAGCCGAGGGAATAAAGTTGCCAAGCTTTTAATCCTGAGCTGACATCAACTTAGATCCAAATTCATCTCATGGTAAAAATACATCCAAATATCAGTGATTATTCCTCCTGAGGAAGGAATCAGAAACCCAGTATAATTCCCAAAAATTTACTCTTATAAAAGATATTTATTTAAGTGAAATATGGGACTTTTTTGGAACGGCATTTTAAGAAAAATATATTTCTTTAGTTGGCACTCCTTATTCTCATTTTACCGAAATTCTAAAGTCACCCTACTTGAATTCACTTCGGCTGCACGTTAGATGCAGAAGGCTCGCTCTCGCAATCTCGGAACCTCGCTTTGGTCAAGATGTGTCGCTCTGACTCGCAGTCCCGCTTCCAATCAACATGTAAATAGTCAAAAGAGCCCGCCCGATATGGGTTTATCCAGCTCGGGACAACTCGTGTTTTGTACATATTATGATTTTAAGTAAATTGTGTATAGAGAAGATTATGATTGTTTATGGTAATTTATATTATGTATTTTTTATTTACGGAAGCGATGGATTATAAATCAATTTAAGTATGGTTTTATGTTATTAATTATGTTTATGTCATATGAAATTGTATTTATGAATCATCCTTTTGTATTTATGAATCTATTTTTGAATTATCTTATTTTATAAATCGTTATGTAAATATGTAAATAATATTTCTTTCATTTTTTTGTGTACCATTAATAAATTTTGTTCTTATCTTATATATTCTTTAATTGTGTTTCCCCTTTTTATCTCTCTCTTCTTTCGCCCTAAAAATTATTAGGCGTAGAGTTTAAAACTTATCGTCACTTTTTTCGGCCCTACACTCTATATATATATATATATGTAGAATAATGTTTTCCCAGGTTGTTCCGCGTTGATTGTTGAGATTAACTCGACGTTTCGGCTCTCCTTTTGGAGCCATTTTCAAGAGTTTTGTGTTAGGA